>JAJIBD010024789.1:0-44881 GCA_021461705.1 Cryptotis parvus
TTCCTCCCAGGTCTGGCGTGAGGAAAATGGGTTTCCGCTTCCCTCCCAGGGCTTTCGGGAGGTAATAAAGAGAAAGTGTCTTTCCTCCCAGGTCAAGGAGAGGAAAATGGTTTCGCTTCCTCCCAGGTCTGGCAGGAGAGAGCAGTGTCTTTCCTCCCAGGTCTGGCGGGAAAAGCGGTTTCCTTCCTCCCAGGTCTGGCGGAGGAAATCGGTGTCTTTCCTCCCCAGGTCTGGCGGGAGAAAAGCGGTATCTTTCCTCCCAGGTCTGGCGGGAGAAAAGCGGTGTCTTTCATCCCAGGTTTGTTAGTGAAACTGTCAGGTTTTTACCAAGCTCAAATCAACCCCCTAGACCCTTGCCTCTGTCGTGTCTGTGGAGAACTCGTTTAGGTGTGTTATTGTAGTTCAGTGTTCTTCTGTCTCTTCTGACTTTCTTACTGTACCCTGAATTTCTCTCTCCTGCCTCACTGGCCATGGGGGCAGACTCCTTCTACTCCCTCTTTCTCTGACCTTTTATTCAGCAGAATGGCCGACTCCGTCTGGGAGAAGGAGACACGAATGCCTCCTTCCTCCTTCCAAGTCGAGAGTGAGAAAAGTCCGGGTTCGAGTCCCGGCCTCCAGGGTGAGTCCTGAGAAGACCTAGGTTTTGTAACCCAGAAACAGCAGGTTGGCGCCCAACACCGAGGATTCTCTTGAGCTCATCACAGCAGTCTAAGAAAACCTGTTCAAACAAAAATTTCAAATCCGGATTGTGAGAGTGGTGAGTGTGGGGTGAGTCTGAGTGAAAGGAGGACCGGTCCGCTTGATTGAAGAGAGTGTGAAACTGTGTGAAGTAATCTCTGTCCTATTTGTAATTGTGACCTGTGTATGTTTGGTTATTGACATCATGTACCCCAAGGAATTGCATTTCTCTCCCCTTCCCGCCTCACATAAGCTACCAGTGAGGTATTTTTGGCTACTGCAGCAGAACATTGCAGGTGAGTGGCTGCGGGGAGTTCCACCAGAAGGAGATAATCAGTGAAAATCTGCAAAGAAGGTATGCTGCTCCTTGGAAATCTCTAGGGGGGACAGGGGAGGAATGTTATAACCTCTGTGTGAGTGAGTGTGTGTATGAGCACCTGATAGGTCTTCCTATCAGGCGTGAGTCTGTGGCTCCACGACCGGCACCCTTAAGGTCCCACAAGGGTTATGGAGCCCGAGTGGGCTGTCTGCTGGGAAGAACATATGGTCTATGGTGGCGCTGACCCTAGTGGTCAGCCGCAAGTCACAACTGCTGAGTCCACTACGGCTAAGTTCTTCACCAGTAGACAAGCAACTGAATGGTCTCTGTAAATCGGTACCCTCTCCTTTGTCTGTCTCGCGTCACCTGTGGAGCTTGCATGGGAGGAACGGGAGGAAACTCACTAGTGAAAGATTCTAGGAGACCATATTTCAGCAGTCCTTTTCCCTTTCTCCCTTACTAGTAAGGAAAAATGGCTAGAGCACACCTGGAGGTCAATTAAAACGTAAACAAGGTCTCCTAGCAGCTTTTGCCCCCAGGCAAAGAAAAAAAAAAGGGTAAAAGGCTAGGAAGGAAAACCTCTCACCAAGACAGAAAGGCAGAATCTAGTAAGAAATTCAGCAAACATCAGCAAGGCCACAGAAGGTAGCAAGCAAGCAAGACAGAACTTTTCTTCTCCCAATTTCTTGGAAGCCCATGGCAGGTTAGGTCCAGCTCCACACACAGGTTGTGGTTGTGGTGGATGCCCGGGGAGGGCCCCAAGGGACACCTAGTAATGTCGGAGATCACTGATCGAGAAGTCCAGAGCGTGATGATTCTCTGAATTAGTGGCCAGCATGTGAGGGGGGTTAGAGTCCCCTCTGGAGTGGCCAGTATGGGAGGGTTAGGGTCCCCCTTGGGTTGCTTGTTAAAACAGTGAACCTCCGAGCGTCTTAAGGACCTTTGCAACAACACGTTGGCCTAAATACCGGCTAGAACACGGGAAAATGGCCAGTAAATGGCAACTTCCATTATTGTTTGCTGCATGTGTGTCTCAGAAGTAAGGGAACCAGAATAGGACCCCACACCAACTGCACAGGCAGAAACCTAAGGCTTCAGTCTAGCCTCCAACTCCGCTGCCACCTGTGGAGCATGCAAAAAGCTTTCTAGGAAAGTGCTAGCACTCTGCTAGCAGAGTGCTACTGCTGCTTTAAGGAGCCCCTCCCTCCTAGGGTCACTTCAGGCAGCTCGGGCTTCACCTCAAGGATCTAGGCTTCAGAAAAGAGAGCTCAGGAGTCCATCTATCTCTACCCCAGAATCGGCCCAGCAGGGTGCACTCAGAGCTGAGTCTCTCATCATTCAGACCTGCTAGACCCGCCCAAGTTTCCCTAAGGGAAGTGGCTAAGAAAAAAAACTGGTACAGTGAAGGCCCCAGAACCCTTCTCAATAAGCTTCA
Source organism: Cryptotis parvus (assembly GCA_021461705.1). NCBI lineage: Eukaryota > Metazoa > Chordata > Mammalia > Eulipotyphla > Soricidae > Cryptotis > Cryptotis parvus. The sequence continues at coordinate 2,433 of JAJIBD010024789.1, forward strand.
GTAATGCAAGCAACAGCTAGGAATGTTTTAAAAAGATATTTCAAGTTTATAAAGGAAGTTCGATTTCTAACCTTTGCCTTAAGTTCATCTGAAATAACCAATAACTTTATCCAACTGTTGCAAGCAAAAGCGATAGCACAACAGGACCTGCGCAGATGAGCACTGGCTGCTGACCTTAATTACCCGATAGGCTTAAGAGCAGTTTTTCCTTAACAGGTCCAGTACAGAATGATCAAACCAGAGGGAGGCACAAATGTGGTGATTAATTTCAAAAGGGTCAAATCATAACTAAAGATCAATCAACTGTATATGTATGTGTGTGTGTGCGTGCGTGTGTGGTGGCCATCAATTGTTTGCAGTTGTCTTGTCTGTGTAAAACGTTGAAATGCTAAATGAAACCAAGTTAAAATCAAGAGCAAATTGTTGAGCCAGAAATAGGCAATGTGTTCCAAACTAAGTGTTAAGCAGGAGGAGAAATTGACGTGTTCAATCTAAATCTTATGGGAAAAAAAAAATTAAAAGGTCTAATTGTAAAATCTTTTAAGTGTTCCTGATCCCTGAAATTCTCTCAGCTCCAGAACTTGTGCTGTTTAGAGAGGGTGGGAGCTAGAGCCAGAGTCAGCAAAGAGATAAGAACTTTGTGAGATAGTGCAGAGCTTTACCTCATAAGTTTAGGTTAAATTCTAGTGAGAAATTAGGCCGCTTTTGAAAATTAACTAAGGTACAAAAGCCGTTGCAATTAAATCAAAAAAGGTCTTGTGTTTCATGAAAAATTGGTAATTCAAATGTTTTTTTATGTTGGTACATATTCGTTTTATTTCTGCAATAGGGTAATCACCTCAGCCTGATAAATCTGGTAAAATTCCAGAGTAGCCCTTGTTGGAGAGAAAAAAAAAAAAGGGGGAATCTCTTTAACATTCAAAAAGCTAGAAATGTTTGTTTAAATTTAGTGGCCTCTGAACATAAAAAATTAAAATAAGAAAAAGTAAATAACAGCAATCAGTATTTCTTTTTCAGGCTTTGTTTCCTAATCTGCCCAGTATGTGTTATTATTAAGATAGCTTTAATATATGTAAGCTTTGTCATCAGGTATCGACCTAGTCTTAAATTGAAAGTCTTAGTTATTCACAAGTGTAAAATCTTTATTGTTACTAGGTAGTAATCTTTTGGGTATTTTAACTTTGCATTGTTTGTGATCCTAAAAACTGGAATTCTAAAAATAAAATTTTAAATGTTTTCTGGATAATTTCTAATATGAAGTGAACCTTTGCCAAGCATAAATTTAAAAGAACTTTGTGAGTGTGTCAGCCTCTTAAATATGTATGGAACTGATTTAATGTTTTAAAGTAGTTTTTGCTATGCTAGATGAAATAATAATTAGCAACCTTTTTCCAAATTTAGAAGATTAATTTGTATTGAGCTCTGTAAAATAAGGAAGCTAATACCTTTAGGGTGTAACTATAAGAAGTCTAAATAATACATTTTAAGTAACAGAAAAATAATGAATGAAAATGTCTGTGGGAAAAAGAAAGGAATTCTGTTAAAGTGAAGGCTTGTTTTTACAGGAAAGTTACAGGACAGAATGAATGTAAAGAAATGTGTAGAAAGTCGGAGAATGTTGAGTAAAACAAACTATGAAACTCTTTTCTGAAGAATTGTTCTAGTACCTTTTTTGGTAAAATCTATGAAAAAATATTAGACAAACGGTATAAACTCCTGTAACAGTGCTCCTAAAATTTGGTAATTAGGGTTTTGACATAAAATCCAAATAAGTTAGGATACTGTTAAACTGTATGCTCTATTTCAACAGGACTTTATGCTTCTTTTAAGCAGTTCCAATAGCAAATTGGTGTATTGCACTTCGTTGTAAGTAAAATGTAATAATATATGCTTTTCTCTCTTTACACCTTCAGTATGTTTTTAATGGTTTACGGCACTGTGTTGGTTTGCATAAACTCAAACACAATATTTCCTCTCTGTAATAGGGCCTAGCCCTCTTGCAGACAGGAAGGCAGTATGGGACCCCAAGGCCCTCTTCCAGGAAAAATAAAAGTCAAAGGGATTGGTCTAAATGACAGAAGCATGTAGTTAACAGGTACAGCTGCAAGTACCCTACAAACCTCAGGAGACCCTAGAGGCAGGCCGGCTGAAGAAAGAACCGAAAATCATCTCTGCTGTGAAAAACAAGAAATCTGCCAGTCTGTGGTGACTGACAACTGCCTGGGCCATGCAACAAGGACAGCTGCTGCAGGGAGGGAATGGCTTCAGCCCCAAAGAGGGATGTTGTCACGCTCTGCTCAACCCAGTGGAAGAGGCCCGAGGTCACCTGTAGCTCATCATGGAACCTGATCTTCATGGCCAAGCTTGGAGTAGCCCTGACGTGACAGGTAGAGACATTAAAATACCATGATTGGTGTTGGCCTGCTCTGTCTCAGCCAATTCCCAGGACTTCTTAGTAGTAACGGGTACCCTAAGTGGAGAGTTCTCCAGTCTTGCTGTGTTTATGCAAAAAAGAACCAGTCAGGTTTATTAAGTCATTTGACAAATTTAAAGTAAAGGTGGAGAGAAAACCATATTTCTATAACTTTTGTAAAGATCAGATTCTAAATCTACAGAAAGGTAATTGAATAAATGTATCCAAATAGGCTTGATTTAAAGGTAACCCCATGGCTAATCCAGTTGCTTAAGTTTGCTAATAGGCCAAGGGTTTTCAAGTTAGCATCCAAATTGGTTGGATGTTTATTCTTAGTTCTATAAGTACACAGTCATTTAAAAAATTCTAAGATTCATAAGAATTTTAAAAGTTTTTAATTCTTAAGCCATCATGGTACCAATACCTCATCCAGTAACATTAGGAAATAACAATTGTCCATGGGAAGGGACAAAACAGGGCAGTTTAGAGAAACTCAGAACTGTGTTTTATGTGTCATAAATCTTAAGAATCGACAGTTTGACTTTGTGCAAAAATTCAGATGATCAGCATATAGTCATCTATTGGTTCTAACACATTCAGTGAGAGGGGCAAGGCTTTTCTATGTTGTACAAAAAGCCAGAAAGGTGACTTGGTGTTTTCTATAAAAAAAAAATCTGGACACAAAATGTTTGCTTCAATTTTGTGTTCCACCTTAACACTGTGTTTTCTAAAACAGCAAAGTATTCTGCCCTCACTAGGGCAAAGAGGGACTTTTACTCCTCCAGGGCCTAATCATTTCTAAGTAATGTTCTTAGCCTAATTGATCTGATCTTTTCTTGCAGATAATAATAACTTCCAGAAAATCTGATCCATTCATTGCATTGCATGGGACCCATTTGGAGATTTCACCCCTTGGACAGGCAGGGTCTACAGTCCCTTTGTCAGCATGAAGCAGCTCCAGAAGATGGACCTTCACCCATTTTCCCTTAAAAATATAAGGCGGTGAAATCTCTTAAAAGAAATATGATGTGGATAAATTGACAGGAAAGGGCCCCGTGGCAGTGAAGCAACCTAGTCTAGGAAAAGTGCTGCTTCCTACGCAGACCACTCTGGGATAGTGAAGGAAGCGCGGAGAGAGTGGTTGGAGTCTTGGTTTTGCGCAGTCCCCTGACTAACTACCTTGCTTTCAGCCCTAGCCGGGCCCCTCATCATATTCTTGTTAATTTTGACAGTTGGGCCTTGCCTCCCTTAATAGGCTACTTCGTTCATCAGAGACCGGGTGGGTGAAGTCAAGTTGTTAGTACTCAGGCAACAGCATCAGGCCCTACGGAGTAAAGGCCTCTAATGGTCTCTAGGATTAGAGAACCCCCCCCCATAAGAAAAGGGGAATGAAAGAATGGCCCCTTGCCCACAGAACACAAAGACAGGAACCAGAGGTAACTGATAAAATGCAGGTAACTGATAAAATGATGGCTCAACTGAAAGTAACTGATAAAATGATAGTTCGACAAGAGCACAGCAGGAAGGGCCTTAAGCAAATAATTCCAGGAAGGGCTACAAGGCAAACATTCCCGAGAGGTCGCGTCTGATGTCCCCCTCTGTATTTGGTATGATACCTGACTGGTGGGTGATGGTTACCTGGTGCAGAGTGATTGGCTGCCTGCGCGCAGACCTTGATGTAATATTTTAAACCTATTGGATAGTTATGCGCGGGCTTTTCTGTAGCGCGGGAATTATTCCTTAAAAGATCGTCCCTGGAAGGGCTCGGGGCTCTTAGCCACTGACCGTTTGGGGTCATGCTATGAGCCCGAGTATACTCGCTTATTAATAAAACCCTTGCTTTTGCATAGGACTTGGTCTCTCAGAGTTTTCCTTGGTAGGTCGGCGTTCCCTAGGCTCCCATCAGTCACCCCATCGGGTGGCCAACCCTGCAAGCAGTCCTGTAAACCACCAAACTTGAACCAATGAAAAAGATTTCATTGAAAGAAAAAAGCGCATGTTGTTGAGTCACTCCATTTCCTATGGCAGCAGAACGGAATTAGGGATTTGCCATGAGGACCCGGATTAGTGGATACAGCCCCTTTCACTCCTGGTGCTCGTGAGGGCAGCTGGGAGGCAGAGGCCAAAGACTCCCGCAGTCTGACTGCCACAGAGGCCGGAAGTTGTGCGGCCTATGTGCTGAGACCCCCACCAGGACAAGTGCTGAAATTACTCCCACTTGACTCATGGTGGGGTCGCACTTCCTCGAGACCAGTGGTTGAGGTCTTGGGGGTGTAAACTTGAGGGGTGCATTTAGGGTGCTATGAGGGTGTGGCCTGTGACATCACTCTTCGTGCATCTGTCACTTTAGCCATCACTGTGGTGGCTACAAAGGCTCCTTCCTCAGGGGGACAGAAAACATGGGATCCAGGGCTTGGAACACAACCGAGGGGTCTCTCTGCACGCTACAAGCAGACGCGAAGAGAATGTCACTCAGCAACATTTGTTCCATGGAGCAAAACCTCCACATTAGGAAAACAATAACAAAACATGTCAGCCACAGTTTCTTGATCCAGCCAGAGCTCAAGGCTGAGCTTGGCAGAGTTTGGCTCAGAGGACGGAGGGTGTCCTATCCTGGCTCCAAAGTCCCGTGCAAAGACATTCAAGTGAGATTCTGCAGTTTGTTTCACGAACCCTGTATTTGCTTCCTACACACCTGCTCTGAACTAGCACCGCTGTGGTCTCCTGATGTGTTATTTGCTAAATATTTTAATTACATTTTGAAGAGAGGAGCCCTTGCAGAAAGACAAATAGTCAGAGATGAGGTAATTAATTCTTGAAGGTAACTGTATGCATTTATGTATTTTTCATGGCAGAAATTAATTACTCTCAAGACAACTGTCTTTTCCCTTATAAATTAGGATGTTTCTCCCTAATTAGCGAAAACTGCCTGCCTGAGATGATTACCCCTGAGCTCTGGAGTTCCCTTCGGCAGGCAGCTCCCTCACCAAGGTGAGGAGTTTAAATATAGATGCAGCCTGGGCTTCTGCTGAGTTTCTGTTCACTGGGGTGTGCAGCTAGGCCGCAAAGCACCTGCGACCAAACGGCAAATGTCTAGGCTGCCCTTAGATATCAAGTGACCTGGACAACGGCACAAAAATCTTTTATTTTTTTTTAACTTTCTTTTATTTCTCCCCCTTCCCCCCAAATTTTTGCACCACACCCCGTGGCACTAGGGGGCTATTCCTGGCTGGGTACTTGGTCAACAGCACAAGCAGTGCCAGGGATGGAGCCTGGAGCATGGTTCCCGACCCCCATGGAGGCACCCTCCACAGCCTCTCTCCTCATCACCTCTACGTTGCCAAAACAGCTGAGGAGAAGCAGGTGGATTGATTTCTGTAACATGGTCTTAGCCACTGTACAAGCAAATTAAATGTGCGATTGTTTATTTCAAATGAGTTCTGACATTGTTGGGCATAATTTGCCTTCAAATTGGTTCGGGTAAAAGAGTTTGCTGGTTTGGAGCCAAGCCGGAGCTGAGATCCCAAGGAAGGAGCAGTCATGTGTGGTTAACCCCGCACCGCCACCATGGGAATGCGGTGCAACTCTGAGAGCAGTGCTCGGATGAAGAACCATCTAGAACTATCTCCCCCCAGTTCTTCCTCTCAGGCACAGCACCCTTCTCTTGACAGAACCAAACAAGCCCTTGTTGGTAGTATAAAGTATGTCACAACCATAATAATCTGTGGTTGTGACACGGGCTCTCGGCCACCCTGTTGGTAAGGAACCACAAGCAGATGTGAATGGCGGAGGGAAGGTGAACAGGCGCCATGCTGGAGGGCAGCTGTATGGCGTGACTGCGCACAACTCAGGTCATCCTTGCCAAGACCTGCCGAGAAAAGCAGGGTCAGGCTCAAGGCTCAATCTTGGAGATTCGGCATGTGCCGGGGTGGCCACGCACCCGCAGTTCTCTGGGAGTCAGAGAAGTGAGACATGTGGACGGCAGTGTTCCCTGGGACCTGGGACAAGGCTTCCTGCTAACATGAGCGACCAGCGACAGAGCCCGGCGTGATGTCCAGACTCCTCAGTGACTTAAAGCTTCTGGCTCTTGGTCATAGGAGTCTCTGAATATGGAATTTAAAATGATCAAAACAATGTAATGGGGCTCCTCTCAAATGCTTATGAACAACTTCGTTTTCTTTATCATTGTTATGAGAAAAATGAAAATGTCTCAAAACGTATGATTATGTAAATTTTGGTTCCATCATATTATTGAATACAATGTTTTAAGGTAGCCAGAGGGGGAAATCTGCTTATAAGGAATTTAAATGTGTCAAGAAAATAATTCACTATTTTAAAAGAGAAATGACAACTCAGTTATTTACAAAGATATATGTATTAGAAATAAGTTTGAAAAGTAAATAATTTAAAGCCTCAGCGCTATTCCAGATAGTGTATTCTGAATGAAAATACATAAGCAACTTCTCACTTATGTATTTTCGTACCTTGCTACTTCTCTTTTCTCATCAGAGAACAGCAGCCTTATATGGCGGAACTCTTTTCACAAGAAACAGTGTGTTTCAGCACAGAAGCACAGAGTTGGGGGACACACATGCACCCAGAAGAGCAGATCATCAACCTGGCTGGGTGGTCCCCACACCGTGTCCTCCCGGCATTCCTAGCAGGTTTCCCAAACTGTTTGCCAGCTCGAGGCTGGCAGGAAAACATGCAGGAGCCTCGTTTGCCCACACAGACACACAGACACACAGACACACACACACACACACACACAGACAGAACCACAGGTCTCTGCCCTCCAGCTTGGGCGGCAGCCAAGGAGTGGGTTCAGACAAGACTGAGCTGACTCTCCCATGGGCGCCCACAGGACCTTCACTCCGGGCTGATTGTAGGCACCACTCCAGCCAGTCACTGAAAGTTGCTTCTGGTGTGGCTGCAGATGGCGTGTCTGGGAGAGGAGATGAGTGTGGGCTCCTCACATCGTTGCCATCTTGAACTGGAAGTGAGACTGAAGTGGACAGGGCTGGTGGAGACGTGGCGTGAATGGTGTTGGCTCCTGCACCGTAATGAACACGTGGTTTTATTATAGGCAGGCAGACAGGGGGTCTCCACATGGCAATGAATTCTTGCCCCTAAATCTGTCCAAAGTCACCTTTTTATAGCCAGGACCAAGACTTGATAAGACCCATTATCCAACAACAACCCCTGAGGGGCTGGATCAACATTTCTCTGCCCAGCCCTTAATCCGGCTAAATCCCAGGATAGAAGATCCAGCAGGGACAGAGGTCAAAGAAAGGAGATTTTCAAAAGGAAACCACTTCCAAGTCTACTCCCCTTGACAATGGCCCTAGCAACCTAGGTTGACTCCCCATATGGGAGCACCTTGGGGAGAAATCTATAAAAGCCGTCCTGACCAAAGGACGGTGCGCACCTCTGCATGGACACATATGCTGCCTGAGCCCACGTGGCCAAGCACATGTGGTGCCGAGCACGTGTTGCCCGCATCTCCCCTCTTGAGATGTGTACACACTCTCTCTCTCTCTCACTTTCCCTCCTCCTTCCCTTTCCTAAAACCTCCTTAATAAAACCTGTTTTACTTCACTACTTGTCAACTCCTGAAAAATTCTTTTTCTGCGAGGAAGACAAGAACCCTGAGAAACCCTAGGTAAGGCCTAGGATCAGTCCTAAGCCTGCCCAACAGGTCCCAGGTGGCAGAGGCGTCTGGGGAGAAAGCAAGGATCTCGCCCTTCCGACCTCAGATAAGCCACCTGTGAGGCCCACCTGCATCAGTTTCACACAATATACGTGTACTGGCTCTTAGCCGATGATAAAGAAGGTGACCTCTGCATCAGGCAGCATTCTAGTGATGCGCCTTCAGCAGAGTTAACCGGGAAGCTGTGCACAGCCTGGGAGGGAAACAAGTGGAAAATGCCAAGGAAGCCGCTCTAAAAGGACTGGCAACGTCACCCAGCAAGTGGCAGCCAAACCATCATCTACTTCACCAAGTAGGATGCTGATTCCCACATCTCTGTCTATGATTTGGTGAAGACATCCTAGATTCCATCATGAACTTGGCCAAAGTTGAGGAACTATGAAACCTATAATTTGTAGACATTAAAAGGAATCTATTTAAGTGAGGAAATGAAGGTTTGATGCTGGGAGAAAGTGAGTCTCCAGCCCCACAACTTCATGAATATTCTCTGCAGTGATGCCAGTTTACAAATAATTTCAGGCACCCAGCACCCAGGGTGAGAGCTCCTATATTTCTTAGAGTCGAGGCGGTAGCCTCCTCCCAACCCCCAAACTTCCAAAAGTCCTGGCGGCCACACCTACCCCCACAGACACTGCCAGGACCACAGACACTGAAGCCTCTGAACCATGCAGCAAAGTCACTTCCTAAAGCAACCAACAGCTTAATAAATCCTTAGGCAGGACTTAACAACCCTGTGATCAGATATAACAATTTCCACATATATTGATTTGTTGTCCCTATTTATTCTAATATTGTAGCTTTGTTACCTAATTCATTTTAATTCTAGAATTGTACCAAGAGTTGTGACCTTTTTTCTACATCAAAATAACTTGGAAAAAATGTTAAAAAAGAAGGGAGAGTCTTTTAAAGATGGAAAATAATCCAGAGAATGAGAGGCAGAAATGATGTAGGCAAAGGTCAAAGGTGCACTCCTCACCTTTATCTGTAGCAGGACAGTGGGGACTGGGGAGGGGGTAAGACCCTGCAGAAAGGAACAGCTGCTTCCCCAGATGGATTTGCATGACACAGGAAAGGACTTGAGGTCTAAAGTATCTTCCCCAGGCAGAATGTTCTCCCCTGCTGGTGGCTAGCCCCGCCTTATTCCACCTACAGTCATTCAAATAAACACCAACCTCAATGACTGCTCTGTGAACATGAGGGCCAGAACTTCTGGAAGGTAGCTGTGCTGGCTCAGACAGTAACTGTGCGAGGCTCTATGTCCTGGGGCAGCGGTCAGCCCTTCTCATCCACTGCCACTGGCCACATGCGACGGGGCACTTGAGAGTGACTGACCCCATGTAGACAGGTTTGCATGTAAAAGACGATGGCATCAATGCTTTCATAAGAAGACACAAATGGCAGGGGCTGGAGAGATAGCACAGCAAGCAGACTCTTGCCTTGCATGTGGTTGGCCTGTGCTCAAACCCTACCGCCACATGGAGTCCCCTGAGCCTGCCAGGACCGACCACTGAGCACAGCCAGGAATTATATTTTCAAGAATGAAAATATTGAATAATAAAGATGCTCAGACTCAGAATTAGAAAGTAGAAAAGTTTATTAGAAAGTAGAGGAGAAAGGAAAGGGAACTCCCCTTCTTGGGGAGGAACTTAGTATAGGACTAAGTTAAAGTAAGTGATTGTATAGGCTCTTTTTAAAAAGGCCTCCTGCATTGTTATCAACCAAGTATACAGAGAATGCCAGAAATCTTCTAGGTGGTCTGGCTGGTTTGGGTCTTTCTGGCTATCTGCCTCAGGTATTGCTTCTGTTATCTTAGTCTTGTGACTCCTGGTTCCAAAGAGAATTGTATGATTCTGGGAAAGTCGGGAATGTTAGAATAGGGCCTTAGGATGAGGTGGGGTAGGTTAATGGGAGAACTGGAGCTGCTGACAAGGAGAAACTGTGGGCTTCTCTCAGGTTGGCAAGGGGAAACTGAGGTTTCTCTCAGGTCGTAAGGGGAAACTGAGGCTTCCTCCTTCATTCCCCCTCTCAGAGATGAAACCCTGACTGCAGTCAGGAAATGGGATGACGAGTCAGTCTGGCTACTTCCTGCTTGGCTTGGGGCGGAGACAGGGGCCCAGTGCAGTCAAGGTATTCCTGAGGGGGCTGTCGAGGATCATGATACCACGCCTCCATCCTGCATCTGCGGTTCCATGTTGACCACCATCTGTAGTTTTATGGCTTCCAATCTGGAAGAGACAAACCTGACCAAGAGATTAAATAAGCAAGGCCCAAAGATTAGTAATAATAAGATTACAACAGCAGGTCCCAATAATGGCAAGAACCAAGTAATCGATGGTAATCAGGATTTGATCTGTTTCAAATTTTACTGAGAGTTCCCATTCTGTAGGTATTTTGGATCCATTTAGCTTTTTAAGAATCATGTGAGTTCTTAGTTCCACCTGTCCTGAGGTGTTAATGTACATACAGCAGGAGGTGTTTGTGTAAGGGGTTGGCCACCCGATGGGGTGACTGATGGGGAGCCTAGGAACGCACACCTATCAAGGAAAACTCTGAGAGACCAAGTCCTATGCAAAAGCAAGGGTTTTATTAATAAGCCGAGTATACTCGGGCTCATAGCATGACCCCAAGCGGTCAGTGGCTAAGAGCCCTGAGACCTTCCAGGGACGATCTTTTTAAGGAATAATTCCCGCTACAGAAAAGCCCGCGCATAACTATCCAATAGGTTTAAAATATTACATCAAGGTTCTGCGCGCAGGCAGCCAATCACTCTACACCAGGTAACCATTACCCACCAGTCAGGTATCGTACCAAATACAGAGGGGACATCAAGGCCGTAACCTCTCGGAATGTTTGCCTTGTAGCCCTCCCTGGAATTATTTGCTTAAGGGCCTTCCTGCTGTGCTCTTGTCGAACTATCATTTTATCAGTTACTTCGGTTGAGCCATTATTTTATCAGTTACCTCTAGCATTTTACCAGCTATCTCTGGTTCCTGTCTTTGTGTTCTGTGGGTGGGGGGCCATTCTCTCATTCCCCTTTTCATGGGGGTTCTCTAATCCTAGAGACCATTAGAGACCTTTACACCATAGGGCCTGATGCTGCTGCTTGAGTACTAACAACTGACTTCCCCCCCGGTCTCTGATGAACGCAAGTAGCCTATTAAGGAGGCAAGGCCCAACTGTCAAAATTAATAAGGAATATGATGAGGGGCCCGGCTAGGCTGAAAGCAAGGTAGTTAGTCAGGACTGCGCCAACCAAGACTCCAACCACTCTCTCCGCGCTTCCTTCACTATCCCAGAGTGGTTCATGTAGAAGCAGCACTCTTCCTAAACTAGGTTGCTTCACTGCCAAGGGCCCTTTCCTGTCAATTTATCCACAACAGTATTTCTTTTTAAGAGATTTCACCGCCTTATATTTTTAAGGGAAAAATGGGTGAAGGTCCATCTTCTGGAGCTGCTTCATGCTGACAAAAGGGACTGTAGACCCTGCCTGCCCAAGGGGTGAAATCTCCAAATGGGTCCCATGCAATGCAATGAATGGATCAGATTTTCTGAAGTTATCATTATCTGCAAGAAAAAGATCAGATCAATTAGGCTAAGAACATTACTTAGAAATGATTAGGCCCTGGAGGAGTAAAAGTCCCTCTTTGCCCTAGTGAGGGCAGAATACTTTTGCTGTTTTAGAAAACACAGTATTAAGGTAACACAAAATTGAAACAAACATTTTGTGTCCAGATTTTTTTTATAGAAACACCAAGTCACCTTTCTGGCTTTTTGTACAACATAGAAAAGCCTTGCCCCTCTCACTGAATGTGTTAGAACCAATAGATGACTATATGCTGATCATCTGAATTTTTGCACAAAGTCAAATTGTCGATTTTTAAGATTTATGACACATAAACACAGTTCTGAGTTACTCTAAACTGCCCTGTTTTGTCCCTTCCCATGGACAATTGTTATTCCCTTAATGTTACTGGATGAGGTATTGGTACCATGATGGCTTAAGAATTAAAACTTTAAAATCTTATGAATCTTAGAATCTTCCAATGACTGTGTACTTATAGAACTAAGAATAAACATCCAACCAATTTGGATGCTAACTTGAAAACCCTTGGCCTATTAGCAAACTCAAGCAACTGGATTAGCCATGGGGTTACCTTTAAATCAAGCCTATTTGGATACATTTATTTAATTACCTTTCTGTAGATTTAGAATCTGATCTTTACAAAAGTTATAGAAATATGGTTTTCTCCACCTCACTTTTAAATTTGTCAAATGACTTAATAAACCTGACTGGTTCTTTTATGAACACAGCAAGACTGGGAACTCTCCACTTAGGTACCCGTTACTACTAAGAAGTCCTGGGAATTAGCTGAGACAGAGCATGCCACCACTAATCATAGTATTTTAATGTCTCTACCTGTTACGTCAGGGCTACCTCAGAACTTGGCCATGAAGATCAGGTTCCATGATGAGCTACAGGTGACCTCGGGCCTCTTCCACTGGGTTGAGCAGAGGTGACCAACATCCCTCTTTGGAGCTAGCCATTCCTTCTGTAGCTGCTGTAACCTTGTTGAATGGCCCAGGCAGTTGTCTGATCTCCTCATATTGAGATTCTTCTTGTTCTTCACAGCAGAGATGATTTTGGTTCTTCCTTCAGCCGTCTAGCCTCTTGAGATGCTCCTGAGTTTGTGGTGGGTACATAGCTGTTACCTCTTAAATATCAAGCTTCCAACATTTAGACCTAAATACTTTGACCACCTGGAAGAGGGGCCTTTAAATCCATACTGCCTTTCCTGTCGCAAGAGGGCTAGGCCCTATTACAGAGAGGAAATATATGTGTTTGAGTTTATGCAAACCAACACAGTGCCGTAAACCGTAAAGAAACATTACTGAAGGTATAAAGAGAGAAATATATATTACATTTACTTAGTAGTACAAACACCAATTTGATGTTGGAACGTCAAAAGAAGCATAAAGTCCTGTTGAAATAGAGCATAGCAGTTTAACAGTATTCTAACTTATTTGATTCCATGCTCAAAACCCTAATTACCAATTTTTAGGAGCACTGTAACAGGAGTTTATACTGTTTGTCTAATATTTTTCATGATTTTACAAAAAAAAGGTACTAGAACCCATTCTTCAGAAAAGAGCTTCCAGTTTATTTACTAACATTCTCAACCTTCTACAGATTTCTGTACATTCATTCTGATATGTAACTTTCTAAAAACAAGCGCTTCACTTTAACGAATTCTTTCTTTTCCCACAGAATCTCCATTCATTATCTTTGTTACTTAAATGTAATAGCTTCAGACTTTCTATAGTTACACCCTAAAGGTATTAGCTACCTTATTTTACAGAGCATCAACACAAATTAATCTTCCCAATTTGGAAACAGGTTACTAATTATTATTTCATTTAGCATAGTAAAAACCTACTGTAAAGCATTAAATCAGTTCCATACATATTTACAGAGGCTGACACGTTTACAATTAAAAGTTGATTTGAATTTATGCCTGCAAAGGTTCACTTTATATTAGAAATTATCCAGAAAACATTTGAATTTTATTTTAGAATTTCAGTTTTTACGGAACACAAACAAGGCTGATTCTAAATACCCAAAAGATTCTCCACCTTAGCAACATAAAGATTTCACACTTGTGAATACTTTAAGATTTCAAGGTAAAACTAGGTTTAATTCCTTCCCAAAGCTCACATGTATTAGACTATCTCAATAATACTATATGCCGGCAGACCCCCAAAAACAAAGTCTAGAAAAAAAGAAAAAAACTGATCGCTTCATTTACTTTTTAAGTTCTTTAATTTCTCATGTTTAGAAACCACAAAATTTAAACGAATTTCTTGCTAAAAACCTTGAATGTTAAAGAGATTCACTTTTTTTTTTTTTTCCCAGCAAGGGCTACTCTGGAATTCTACCAGATTCCCCCTCAGGCTGAGGTGATTACCCTGTACAGAAATAAAACGGGATATGTACCAACCTAATAAGAAAATTGAACTACCAATTTTCCATGAAACACAAGACCTTTTGATTTAATGTAACCTTAGTTCTTGTATCTTAGTTAATTTTTAAAACTGGCCTCTTCTCCATTAGAATTTAACCAAAACTTATGGATGTAAAGCTCGCACTATCTTACAAAGTTTTATCTTCTTGCTGACTCTGGCCTCAGCTCCCTTTCTTTTAAACAGCACAAGTTCGAGCAGAGAGAACAGGGATCAGGAACACTTTAAAAGATTTTACAATTAGACCTTTTAATTTTTTACCATAAGATTTAGATTGAACATGTTATTTTTTTTTTTCCTTGCTTAATACTCCGTTTGGAACACATTGCCTATCCTCTGGCTCAGCAATTTGCTCTTGATTTCAGTTGGTTTCATTTAGCACTCAATGTTTTACACAGACTAAGACAACTGCCAACAATTCATGTGGCTCCACACACACACATACATAGCCAGATGGATTGATTGATCTTTAAGTTATGATTTGACACTTTTTGGAAGGGTGGAGGAAACTGAGATGAGAGTAGGAAGCTAGTCCCCAGGGCAAATAGCCCTCTCCACCAGTTTGGACCTCGCTGTCCAGTTTTCCAGCTGCACCAGTCTCTGTTTCCTGCCTGTGCAGTGTGGTGTGGGGTCCTGTTTCTGGTTTCTTTAATTCCAAGACACACGCATTAAAATCTGGCATTTTTCTTTCCTTTGCAAAGCTTGGTACAATACCATGAAGGCCTGGATGTACGGATATATACTCAGGCTATTGTAAGTTGTCAGCAAAGAGTGCGGCAGACGCTTTGGAGGTTCACTGTTTTAAAAGCAACCCAAGGGGGACTCTAACCCCCTCCCATACCGGCTCACCCAGAGGGGACTCTAACCCCTCACCTGCTGGCCACTAATTCAGAGAATTATCATGCTGTTGGACCTCTTGACAGTGATCTCTGCATTACTACAGGCGTCCCTAGGGCCCTCGAGACATCCACCAGGGACCCCAACCTTGTGTGGAGCTGGACCTAACCTGCCATGGGCTCCCAAGACTGGGACAGAGAAAAGTTCTGTCTTGCTTGCTTGCTACCTTCTGTGGCCTTGCTGATATTTGGCTTGCATTCTAGATTATGTGACTACCTGTAGCGGTGAGAGGTTTTTCCTTCCCAGTCTTTTTACCCTTTTTTTTCTTTGCCTGGGGCAAAAGCTGCTAGAGTCCTCGTTGACATTTTTAAACGACCTCCAGGTGTGCTTTAGCCATTTCTCTCACTAGTGAGGGAGAAAGGAAAAAGGACTGCTAAGTATAAATGTCTCCTAGAATCTTTCACTAGTGAGTTTCCTCCCGTTTCTCCCATGCAAGCTCCACAGGTGACGCCGAGACAGACAAAGGGAGGGAGTACCGATTTACAGAGACCATTCAGTTGCTTGTCTACCGGTGAAGGAACTTAACCGTAGTGGACGCAAGCAGTTAGACTTAGGCCGACCACTAGGTCACGCCACCATAGACCATATGTTCTTCCTAGCAGACAGCCCACTTGGGCTCCAGAACCTTTAGGGACCTTAAGGGTGCCGGCTCAGACACAGACTCACGCCAGCCCCCAGGGTGCCTGCACACCTCCTCCACAGAGGTTATAAACATTTCTCCCCTGTTCCCCCCTAGAGATTTGAGGAGCAGCATACCTTCTTTGCAGATTTTCATGATTATCCTTCTTGGAACTCTCGCAGCCACTCACTGCAATGTTCTGCTGTGTAGGCAAATACCCTCACTGATAGCTTATGTGAGGCGGGAAGGGGAGAGGAAATGCAATTCCTAAGTATATGATGTCAATAACCAAACATACACAGGTTACAATCACAAATAGGACAGAGATTACTTCACACAGTTTCACACTCTCTTCAATCACGCGGACCGGTCCTCCTTTTCACTCAGACTCACCCCACACTCCACCACTCTCTCACAAAATCCGAATTTGGAATTTTTGTTCGAACAGGTCTTCTTAAACTGCTGTGATGAGCTCAAGAGAATCCTCGGTGTTGGGCGCCAACCTGCTGTTTCTGGGTTACAAACCTAAGTCTTCTCAGGACTCACCTGAGGCCGGGACTCAACCCGGACTTTTCACTCGACTTGGAAGGAGAAAGGAGGGCATTCGTGGCTCCCTTCCCCAGACGGAGTCGGCCATTCTGCTGAATAAAAGGTCAGAGAAAGGGTAGAAGGGAGTCTTGCCCCATGGCCAGTGAGGCAGGAGAGAGAAATTCAGGGTACAGTAAGAAAGTCAGAAGAGAGCAGAAGAACACTGAACGACAATAACACACCTAAATGAGTTTTCCACGAGACACAGACAGAGGCAAGGGTCTAGGGGTTGATTTGGAGCTTGGTAAAAACCTGACAGTTTCACCTAACAACCTGGGAGGAAAGATCACTGTTTTCCTCCCGCCAAAGACCTGGGAGGAAACGAGCACTGTTTTCTCGCCAGACCTGGGAGGAAACGAAACGGTTTTTCTCCCGCGCCAGACCTGGGAGGAAAGACACTGCTCTCCTCCGCCAGACCTGGGAGGGAAAGACGCTTTTCTCCCGCCAGACTCTGGGAGGAAACGGTACCGTTTTCCTCCCGCCAGACCTGGGAGGACGCTGCAGCACCTTCCTCCCGCCAGACGTGGAGTAGTCGGGTATCCCCGATCTCCACCACCACTGGGGCGTCCCCAGGGCTGTGACCTGGTGGTTTTTAGGGTTACGTCTGTCCACCACAGTCGGAGAGAGTAGGCGAGGCTCACGCCCTACCGAACCCCTCGATCCGACAGTCACTAAGAAGCCGGCACCCAGAATCAGACTTAGGACGTCCACTTACCCAGGATGTCTTGTCAGGGTGCTTTCGAGGCAGGTGGGGTCCTTGGCTCCGGATCCCGGACAGCCCCAAATGTAAGGGTTTGGCCACCCGATGGGGTGACTGATGGGAGCCTAGGAACGTCGCACCTACCAAGGAAAACTCTGAGAGACCAGAGTCTAAAAAAAGCAAGGGTTTTGTTAAGCGAGAGTTACGGGCCTTAGTAGCGTGACCCCAAACGGTCAGTGGCTAGAGCCCGAGCCCTTCCAGATTTAGTTTTTTTTACAGAATATTTCAGAAGCGAAAGCCCAAGATAACTATCCAATAGGTTTAAAAGATTACATCAAGGCTGCGCAAGAGGCAGCGCAATCACTCTGCACCAGGTAACCGTACCCACCAGTCAGGTATCGTGCACCAAATACAGAGGGGACATCACTGAGCGACCTCTCGGGAATGTTGCCTTGTAGCCCTCCTGGAATTATTTATCAAGGGCCTTCCCTACTGTCTTTGTGAACTATCATTTTATCAGTTACTTTCGGTTGAGCCATTATTTTATCAGTTACCTCTGGCATTTTACCAGCTATCTCTGGTTCCTGTCTTTGTGTTCTAGGTGAGGGGCCATTCTTTCTTATTTGTGAGTGCGCACACTCAGCCTTGATCACAAGCATATGAAAATCCAAAGCCAGGCGAAGGATCTAGCACCATCTCAGCTTAAGGAGACTCGCGAGCAGTAAATATCTTGGAAGTTTAATCTCTGTTCTTCAGCAACCAGCCATGGTAGATTCTGGGTTAGTGAGCTACACATAATTCTGTACAACTCCATTGTGATCCCCCACACACACACACACACACACTAAGGATGCAACTAGAGCCTGACTCCACGGCAATGAGCATAACAGGTTCCCTTTTCTTCCTACTCTACAGTTTCACCTGGTAACTAGGATAAAAAGTCTTTTTCACTTCGACTGATTGAGAAAGAATAGCCCTTGTGGGTCAGGAGTTATTTGGCCAGTGGTCCACAACCTTTTTGTAGAGCTAGAATCTATTCTTTACAAAAAGTTATAGGAACATTAGTTTCTCTCCACCTTCACTTTTAAATTTGCTAAATGACTTAATAAAACTGACTTGTTCTTTGCATAAACACAGCCGTACTGGAGAACTTCCACTTAGAGGTAACCCCATTACTAAAAAAAGTCCTGGGAATGACTGAGACAGAGCAGGCAAACACCAATCATGCTATTTTAATGTCTTTACCTGTCATGCATGTCAGGGCTACCCCTAAACTTAGCATAGCATGAATTAGGTTCCATGATAAGCTTTCACAGGTAAGTCCTGGGCCCCTTTCACCAGGTTTCAAGGCCAGAGAATGACCACATCCCCCTTTGGGACTGAAGCTATTACTACATGCAGCAGCCTTCCTTCTTGCATGGCCCAGGGGCAGTTGTCAGTCACCAAGATCGAGGCAGATTCCCGTTTTCACAGCAGAGGTGATTTTTTGGTTCTTCCCCTTAAGCTGGCCTACCTCTAGGGTCTCCCCTGAGGTTTGCAGTGTACCCCAACCCCCTGCTCCTGTCATTTAGGCCAATCCCTTTGACTCCTGTCTTCCTGGAAGTGGGCCTTAGGTCTCATACTGACTTTCCTTTCTGCAGAGGGCTATGCCCCTATTACAGAGAGGAAATATTTTGTCTGAGTTTATGCAAACCCTTTCAGTGCCATGAAACATCGAAATGTACTGAAGGTGCAAAGAGAGTGAAAAGCATGTATTACACTTTACTCACAATGAAGCGCAATATGCCAATTTGCTGTTGAAACTGCTCAAAAAGAAGCATAAAGATCTGTAGAAATAGAGCAGACATTTTAACAATATCCTGTGTCAAAACCCTGATTCCCAACTCCTTAAGAGCACTGTAACAGGAGTCTCTACCATCTCTTTAATATTGTTTTCATAGATTTCACCAAAAAGCTACTAGAACAATTCTTCAGAAAAGAGTTCCATTATTTCTTTACTCAACATTATCAGACTTTTTACACATGCCTTTATATTCATCCTATCCTGTAATTTTCCTTCATTTTATTCCAAAACTCCCTTCACTTTAACAGTGGCCCTTTCCTTTCACTATATTTCCACCCATTATTTTAATTACTTAAAATACATTACCTAGATTTCTTATTGTCAGACCCTACCAGTTTAACTTTCTGTATTTTACTAGTAATACAGATTAATCTCCAAATTTGGAATAGTTAAGTTGCTAGTTAGTATCTTACCTAGCATGACAAACTACTTTAAAAGCATTAATTCCATAATTTAGAGAACACAAACAATACAAAGTTAAAATACTTAGAAGATACTACCGAACAGTGCAGTGACTTGCCACACTTGTGAATAAAGCTCTCAAATTCAAGACTAGGTTGATACCAGGTGACAAAGCTCACATATATTAAAGCTATCTCATAGCGCATACTGGGCAGATTAGAAACAAAGCCTGAAAAAGAAAAAAACTGATTGCTGTTCTTTAAAAATTTTACCAAGGCACAATACTGTGGCCTCAGACTTATCAGGCTGAGGTGAGATTATCCCAGTTATGGACTTTTTGCTAAGCAGCCTTGACAAATTTTATACTTTACAACGTCTTAAGAGATCAAAAAACACTAGTAGGATAAAAAGTTCTGAACTGCAGATTTCAACTCAGATGATTTTCTAGACCAGTAGTTCTAATAATCCATTGCAGAAATAAAACAAAAATATGTACCTTAGACATATCAAACTAAGGCATTTGAACAAATTCTTAAGTGAAACACAAGATTTTCTTTTACTTAATTGTACAGTTCTTGTACCATAGTTAATTTTTGAAAAACCCCAATTTCTAAATTAGGAATTTGATTACTAAGGCTTCTAAAAGTAAAGCTTGCTCAATCTTACAAAATTCTTATCTCTTCCCTGATTCTGGCTCTAGCTTCCACGCTTTCTTAACACACAAGTTTTGGAGCTGAGAGAGTCACAGGGATAAGGGAAACCTTTAATCTTTACAATTAAGATTCTCATGACCTTTTACCATAAGATCTATATTGGACAGTTAGTTTCTACCCATGGTCAACACTCGGTTTAGAACATCATTTGCCTCTCCCTTGGCTTAACAATCTATTTAATTCCAACTTGGTTCTATCTAACACTCCAATGTTTCAAGACAGGACAAGTTAACTGCAAATACTACTGGCCACCACACACACACACACACACACACACACACACACACACACACACACACAACAGTTGATGGATCAATCTTTTTAGTTATTATCTGACCCTTTAGGAAGGGTAGTGAAACAGACTGAGAAGGAAGGGCAGTCCAGGAAAATAGGCCCTGCTTGGCTCAATGGGACCTCGCCCTGCATTTTTCAGCCCTGCACCCAGCCTCTGTCCCTGTTTTTTACCTGCGTGAAGAATGGGTCAAGAAAAAGAGCCTTTGTTGAAAAAAACCGCAACCTAGATTATGGCCAATTCAGTTGTTAACCCTAAAATCATAGTATCCTTTTCCCCTTCTTTTTGGGTAGGACTCCTCTCAGCTGAGATCCCTTCTCTCTTTGGTGGGGAGACATGGGCTCTCTATGGTCCAAGTTCTCACCAGAGCGAGTTCTTTCATTATATTGGATTACGTTGGTAAACCTCGCAGACATGGGGCAGAGCTGCTACTGGCTCTCCCTGTGACCAGCCGCTCTAAGTGCCCAGGAGGGATGGTGGGTTCCTAGCCTTGGCCCACCATCCCAGCAGAGCCTCACAACAAGCCAGAGAGACCCCCACTCCATGAGGGCCTCCATTTTCCACATCGGACTTCTCTCTCAGCAGACCTCCACCCAGCAGACCAGCCTATCAGCGCCCGGCTCATCCCGACCCTGCAGCAGTCTTTCTTAAATCCGGCTCAGGTATGCCGGTCCAGAGACTCGCAGACATGGGGCAGAGCTGCTACTGGCTCTCCCTGTGACCAGCCGCTCATGAGGCGCCCGGGAGGGATGGTGGGTTCTAGCCCTGGGCCCACCACCCAGCAGAGCCTCGCAACAAGCCAGACGACCCCCACTCCGTGAGGGCCTCCATTTTCCACATCCGGACTTCTCTCGTCAGACCTCCACCCAGCAGACCAGCCTATCAGTGCCCGGCTCACGCGGCCGCTGCGGCCTTGGTTCATCAATAAATGCTGGACTTAGAGGTGCCTACAGAGTATGCTACCTGCAGCAGAGCCTGGCAAGCTACCCGTGTTGTATTTGATATATGCCAAATACCAGCCAACAATTATAGACCTCATTCGGGAATGGATTGGGGCTCTTTATGTTCCTGGAGCAAGCAGATGCCTTGGGCTCTACTAGCATGAGACAGGACATATGGAGATGTTACTGGGCCCGCTCGAGCAAATCGATGATGAGCGGGAAGACAGTGATACAGTGAACCCTAAAATCATAGTAATGCTTTACCATTTTCAGCTTTCCTAGGTCTGAGTTCGCTTTCCTAGTTCCTAATTCCTAGTTCCAAGTCCTGAATGCACCTTAGTGGCTTTTTGCTGGCTTAGAGGCATAGCAAAAGAAAGCTAAAATCAGTTAAGATGTCCAGTCTCTGAAACAGATCACTGAGGACGGGTTAGGCTGTAAAACCTGTAAATCTAAATTACTGTATTTATCCCTTCAAGAAAACTTTCATACAGCATAGCCAGGGTGCTGTATGAAAAAAGCACTATATACGAATGCACTCTAAAGGAGTGACTCTGGAGGTGCACGTTCCCATCTGTAGAAATAAAGGAGATTCCTGAGCGTCCCCAGAGTCCCTATTCGCTACCAATGGGGGAAGAGAACGTCCTCACTTCGCTGAGAGATTCAAAATCATGCAGCACAGGTTCGAGCCAGACTTAGCTGCCCTTACAGATGAGGCTTCCCTCCATAAGTGTCCTGTGTCATAACAAGGCCAAACCAGCATCAGGAAGCCAGGCAAAAAATTTGTGCTTCCTGCATACAGAGATCCTAGTCAGGAGAGAAGGACCACTGCATTGACTGTAGGTGTCAGCCCTGCCGAGGGCTTGAACTTAGCCCGCCCTGGATGGACCAAGGAGCTCTGGGTGCCAGAAACATCAGCCCCGGATCCTGAGCTGAGTGTAAGTGGGTGCCAAGCCTCAAATATATGGGGCACTATGTAGATACCTAGAGGTTTCAGCCATTTCCTGCTACCTAGTGCTCTGAGCGAAGATTCGTGGAACTGCCTTGGGGAGGAGATGGGATGGATTAGATCTCTCCCAGGGAAGCAAGCTTTCTCAGGGTCAGTCCCAACAAAAATAGGATCCCACCAAGAGGAGAGTCTAGGGGTTCTGAGTTCTGGTGAGACCGGAGGATAGAGACCATGAAGAGGTATCTCAGGGTGCAAGCTGGAGGGCTGGATGCAAGCCTCTAAGCTGAGGTGAGGCCTTGGCAGGCCGCTTATGCTGCAGTTAGGGCTACACGCTCACTCTCGGCCCACTGAGACAGAAGGAGAACATAGATTCCCAGGTCACACGCTGGAGAGCTCAATGCTAAACCTCTAAGCGAGGTGAGGCCTTGGTAGGCCGCTAACCTGCGGGTTGGGACGCGCGCTCCTCTCAGGGCCTATGGGCCCCAGAAGGCAGAGGCAGCCCTTTGGGGTGGCTGGAAAAGGAACCCGGCTCAGTAAACTGCGAAATTCTACTCTCCAGGGAAAGTGGGGATCACAGAGAAGGGAAGCCAGACAGACCTTTCATCCACCTTAAGAACAACCACACGGTGCTAGTTACCTTCTAACTGGTGGGTGGATGCCCGTTTTTTAGGTAGGGCTATAGGACTGGATGTCCAAAAACAAAGAGACAGGTAACAGAGATCTGGAGTCTGGCCACACTTCTAGCTCTTCTGCTGTGAGTGGGATCGGACAAGCCCCCAAATGATGTAGGTGAGGCAGAAGCAGGCGGTAGGTCTCTGTTCGATCGCGATTCCCAGGTTCTTCAATATTTTCAAGAATGAATTTTTTTTTGCATCAGAAAACCACTATTGTGTCAACAGCCATGGTTGTACATGCCATCACTTGGATGTAAGCAAGGGGAGGGTATATTTTACATATGCCATAATCCATGATGACACCATAGGATCCATCCAGGCAGCACTGGTTGTGGTTTTAGAAGGTCTAAGATTTAGGTTCTATTTTCTTTTATTAAACATTTTATTATACCACTGTGAGATATCCAATTACAACATTGTTCATGTTTGGAGGTTTTGGTCACATAGTGTTCCAGCACACTGCCCTCCACCAGTGCCCATTTCCCATCACCAATGTCTCAATTTCCTCCCCCTCCAATAGCCTGCCTAAATGGCAGTTCTTTATCTCTTTTCTCTCTCTCCCTCTCTGTCTTTCCTTCTCTTACACATTGTAGGTTGCACTACATACACTTAGAAGCCATCATGTGCATTTTTTGCCTGTATTTAATACTCAGGTCTAGGTTGGTATCAGCCCTTTTTGACATTTATTCATACATGTTCCCTTCTCTATCTTACCTAACCTCTGACTCCCACACGTTTGTGGCAATTTTCACTTTTGGTAAGATCACCTGATATATTTATGCCATGCAAATAAATGCAGTCATTCTATGTCTCTCTCTTTCCTTCTGACTAATTTCACTCAACATGATCCTGTGGTATAGCCCATGATCCTCTTATTACCTTTCTGTGCGGCACGGTGAGAAAGTGGAAGAGCAGGAAGCGTTACTGTGACAGCACAGTGTGTGGGGAACTTGCTCTGCCCTTGGCTCATCTGGGCTCAATGCCACAGCACACACACGTTCACCTGAGCCGGCCAGGAATGGTAACTAAGCACACAGCCAGAAGTCACCCCTGAACACCGTGGGTGTACACAAAATAAAACAAGAAAAGCAAATAGCAATAACACGTGCAACACCTTTTTACATTCGTGCACTATGCCTCCTGCGAGAGTCTTTGCACCTCAGTTTACCTCTGCAGGGTGAGGGGACTGGAATGTGTATGTCTCAGGGTGAGTGGTGTGAGCTGCAGCAGCTGTGCAGAATACAGAGGTAGGGAACCCAACGATCTGTTTCCGGGCCTCCCTGGCCAAGGACAGGAGAAGTCACTCCTTTGGCAGTATCAATTTCTCCTGGGAAGGCAGAAACGTCTTTCAGGAAACCCTAAATGTGCAGCCGGCACACAGAGGGCCTGGAGTGTGTCCACTGAGAGGGACGGTCAGCGGGAGAGACACAGAATAATCTCTCTCCTATGCAGGATCTAAAGAAAGGCAGGGGACAATGCATGCTCACGGAGAGTGGACCCAGGAAGACGAGAGCTGGTCTTCAATAGGAAACATGCCACCAGGGGGCTGGAGGACAGGGTGGGAAGGGGACAACAGCTCTGCTGGAGGAGAGTGATTGACAGGGAGGAGGAGGAGCTGAAAGGCGGGAGAGAGTCATGCACAAAACCCTCAGTCAAGCACCGCGAGCCACAGTGCAGAAATTGGATCTGTTAGGAAGGGGCCCTACAGAAGCAGGATGGGGTAAGGGGAAGCTGGTGAAGGGAAAAGGACGATGGTGAGGGATCAGTGTAGACACGCTATAGGCCTGAAACCCAACCATGAACAACTGCAGTTTCACAGAGAATAAAAAATACATTTATGCATGGATGAGTCTATGCACAGATGAGTTCATTATGGGTACAAGGATGATGCATGCACAGATTCATTTTTGCATGGATGGATGAGTTCATGAATGATGAATGGATGGATACAGTAATGCAAGGATGGACTGATAGATCAATAAGGGGTACATAGATCGACAGATGATGAGTGCATGCATATATGGATGGCACATGGAAGCATACATTTATGACATATAGGTGGATGGGTGATGGATGCACTTATGGATAAAGGAATAGCTGCTGGGTACACTGATACATGTGTGGTGTATGAATAGATGCAGTTATGCTTGGATGGGTGGAAGAATGATGGGCGTATGGGTGCACAGATGGGTGTACACATGCATAGATGGATGGGGCAAAAGAACGATGTAAATATGCTGTTATGCATGGATGGGTAAATGAATGAGATGTGTGTGGATGGGTGAATATTGGGTGCACGTATGGTGCATTGATGGATTCATTTATCCAGAGAGGTAGATGGATGATGGCTGCATTTATGCATGGGAGAATGCTTACTGGGTGCGCCAATATATGGATGGTTGGCGGATGGATGCAGTTGTGCATAGGTGGATAGATGAATGATGGTTGCGTAGAAACAGAGATGGTACATGGGCAAAAAAAATGCATGGATGGAATCACTCCGTATGAATGGATCTGTTCATAAGTGAGCAATGGACATACATATGCAGTTATATATGGATGGATGGATGACAGACAACAAGGGGCCATGGATGGACGACAAGTGCCCAGTTACCTAGAGGGTGTCGGATGGTTGCATTCACAATGGATGGATGGATGGATGGATGATGGGAACACGGATGGATGAATGATGGATGCATGTTTTTATTTATGCATGGACGGGTGGATGAATGGATGAATAATTCATGGTTGTTGCACAGATCGATGCATGCATTTATGTATGGATGAACAGAGATGGATGGGCACATGGATGGATGATAGACAAATGCATGCATTTATACACGTGTGACTGGGAGAAAGAACACATGGGGGGTGTGATGGATGATGGATGCATGGGGATGTGGATAATGGGTGCGTCCATGGACAAATGGCCAGAGTGCCCACAAGGCAGGATGAGCTCTACTGTGGGCTTGCTCAAGTGTGGCCCCTCGGGTCAGCATGTGCTTGGTGGTAAATCCTGGCT
The DNA here is from genome assembly GCA_021461705.1 of Cryptotis parvus. NCBI lineage: Eukaryota > Metazoa > Chordata > Mammalia > Eulipotyphla > Soricidae > Cryptotis > Cryptotis parvus. The sequence continues at coordinate 28,211 of JAJIBD010024789.1, forward strand.
GAGGTGTGTGCACCGTTAACAAACCCCATTGGCTGAAGCCCTTTCTCATCCCCTCAGTGGTCACTGCAGTCCAACCACACCTCTCTGCATGTGACTGCCAGCCTAACCCCTCTCTGAAAATGACCGTGCTGTGCTGACCAGGCCACCGAGCAGTGCCGTGGCATTCTCTGCAGAAGGCCTCTGGTGTCTGGCTCTGAGAGTGCTGCCTGTCACCCGTGGCATCCCCTGATGAAGCAGCTTTGTCGGCCGGTGACTGCCACCTGCATGCTCCTCAGAAGCGCATTGTTCAGAACCAAGCCGCTACCAGGGCCTGTCACAAGCACGATCTTGAACATTTTTAGTATGGAAGATTTCTTACCTTGTTTCCTGGGGTGGGGGGGGGTGTCCTCTTTCTGGAACTCCTCCAGCCAGGTCAGATGCATACACACATGTCTCTAGGTGACCCTACTGAGCCTTCCAGCTGGGTCAGATGCGTACATGCATGGGCACAGGTGCTCACCTAAGTATGCGTGTCTACAGCCACAGCAGGAGAACGTTAGTCAAATTAGCTAAAACCGGAACCAGCGCCCAACCCCAGGTCTATAGGGTTCAGAGGAGTCACCTCTACCCGATAAGGAAATGGACAAGGAGCCACTGCACCGACACAGGTGTCCCGAGGACCAGAGCAGGAGACACAAGAGTGCATGGCTTACTCCACTGGGATTTGGGGCACTTCCCACATTCCCCAACATTCAAGGTTTAGGAAGGATGCCAGAGTAGCTGTCGGGAAAGGTGGAGGGGAGATGGCAGAGGAGTTGGTGTGGGGGAGGGCTGCTAGGGGTGCAAAGAGCTTTCTTTTCTTGGCTTTATTTATTTTGCTTTTTGGGTCACTCCTGGAGATGCTCTGTGGTTCCTCCTGGCTCTCCACTCAGGAATTACTCCTGACAATGATGGGGGAACGTATGGGATGCCAGGGATAAAACCCTGGTTTGCCTAGTTCAAGGCAAATGCCCTCCCTACTCTACTATCACTGCCGCTCTCTGATTGGTCCTCTATGAACCCTTATTTGCATACCCAATCCGATTGGTTCTCCACACCCCTCAGTTGCATAAAGACACATCTGCAGACTCATTGGTCGGATGCAATCTGATTAGTCCTCTATAAACCGTTATTTGCATACCCAGGCCAATTGGTTCTCCACACCCCCTCATTGCATAATGATACATCTGCAGGCTCAGTGGTAATATGCAATCTGATTGGTCCTCTATAAACCCTTATTTGCAAACCCAATGATTACTTATCCACACCCCTCATTTGCATAAAGACACATCTGCAGGCTCATTGGACGGATGTAATCTGATTGGTCCTCTATAAACCCTTATTTGCATACCCAGTAATTGGTTCTCCACACCCACTCATTTGCATAAAGACACATCTGCAGTCTCATTGGTCCGATGCAATCTGATGTTTTTTTTTTTTTTTTTTTTTTTGCTTTTTGGGTCACACCGGAGCAATACTCAGGAGTTCCTCCTGGCTCTGCAATCAGGAATTACTCCTTCCTGGTGGCACTTGGGGACCACATGGGATGCTGGAGAGCAAACCTGAGTCAGCCCCTGTCAAAGGCCAGTGTCCGACCTGCTGTACTATGACTCCAGACCCTTTTTTTAGTTTTTTACACTTTAAACACCATTGTTGCAATACCCTATTGCCCAGAGTCTCTGCATCTTGCCCGGAATTACCTCCTGCAGGCACACTTTGTAGATAGGAGCAGGAAAACAGTTTGGATCTGTGACTTTATGTGGCAGAATATCTTACCGTGAATTCTGTGTTAGCTGGTATAAATATTTCCCTCATAGTTCACGGATCCCACTGTGGGACTAGACAGAGCTTACCAGTATTTTTACCTGGCTATGTTGGATCTATAAGTAAATATAGTTATAATTAGACCAGAGAGAAATGCTGTTTGCCTCCAAGCAAGCAAGAGTGGCTCTCCAACAATCCTAAAGGCTAATATTCAAAACAGCTATGAAATAAAGACAAGGATCTTGTGAAGCCTTGGAGAAATAGATGCTTGACTGTGTAATGCCCATGGTATAGATGCATGCCTTTGTATTCTGGAGATACAGTCATCTCAGATGCCCTTCCCCCATCTGCATAGGGCCTATGGGATACCAAGGGCCTGCAGCCTTGGCTGGGGCGATATTAACCTTTCAGTGGGACTAGGTGAGGGCCTGGAGAAGTTACCTGAAGACAATTGGCCTTAACTGCTTTCCATTGATGTGGGCCAGACAGAGCTGAAAAGATATAAAAGCAATAGCCTGCTCTCTCTCTCTTCTCTCTGTCTCTCTCTGTCTCTCTGTCTCTCTCTCAGACATATCACTCCTGAGAATACACCTGTGGGCCCAAAATGCACAGCAGAAACACCATCTTCAATTCTATAATCATTGCAGCACTATTCACAATAGTCAGAACTGGAAACAACCAGATGACTCGATAAAAGAATCTGTGGTATATCTACACAGTGGAATACTACATAGCCATTAGGAAAAATGGAGTCATGAAATCTGCCTATAAATGGATGGTCACGGAGTGTATGCTGATGAAATGAGTCAGAAGGAAAAGGACAGATATAGAATGACTGCATTCCGTTGTGAGATATAAGAAAAAAGGCATAAGACTAACATCCAAGGACAGGCAAAACAGGCCAGGAGGACTTATCCAAGGTTGGAATCTACCACAGGTGTGTGAGAGGCAGAGGTTAGGTAGGATAAGAGAAAGGGGCTACTTTGCCAATAATTGGAAATGGTAATGTTGTAGGCAGGCAGACAGGGGGCACCACATCGCAATAAAAAATTCCTGAAGAAGAGATCCGGAGCAACACCTGATTGAAAACCGAAAACAAACTTGACAAGACCACTATCAACAATAAATCCTGGGGGAAGGGAAGGCCAAAAAGGGAATGTGTGAAGCCCATAGGCCACTGACCCTTCTAAAGGCTTTTAGATAATTAACTCTCCCAAGGAAAATAAATCAGCCTCCCAGGCCCAGGACCCAGCTCAAAGAAAAAAAAAAAAAGCATTCCAAAGCATTCCAGCCAAAAGCGGATCAAAGCCCATTTGAAAATCAGTTGGGGCTCTATGTCTTTGTAGTAGCCCACATTCTCTCTTGAGCACATCACTCTCTCTCTCTCTCTCTCTCTCTCTCTCTCTCTCTCTTCTCTCCCTCCCCTCTCCTTAAACCTCCTCAATAAAACCTATTTTACTTCACTGCTCGTCGACTCCTGAAAATTCTTTTTCTGCGAGGAAGACAAGAACCCTAAGGCAGCCCTGGGTAAGGCCTAGGACTGACTTTCCTTTCCCTGCAAAGAGCAATTCCTTGCTCCAGCCTGAGTCCGTGGCTCCCCGAGAAACCTTGGGTGGTGGGGATCAACTCCCTGCGCCTAGAGATCTAGCAGACATCAGGTGTGGCTTGACGGCCACCTTGTGGGGCTGGTGGGGCTCAGGCCCATGCCGTGCAGGGGCTCATCACAGACTTTATCAGTCCTAAGCCTGCCCAGCGGGTCCCAGGTGGCAGAGGCAGCTGGGGAGAAAGCTACCATCTCTCTCCCCTTCCGGCCTCACATAAGTCACCCGTGGGGTCCATCTGCATCAGGAACACTAGACTAGAACTGAGAATTGAAAGTAGGTGAAGGCATACGCATGATAACCCCTCAGTGTACATATTGCAAACACAATGTGGAAGAGAAGAAAGAGAGTGAGAGAGAGAGAGAGAAAGAGAAAAAGAGAGAAGAAGAGTGCTCGCCATAGGGCAGGCTGGGTGGGGGTTACTGGGATACTGGTTTTGGGAAATGCGCACTGACAGATGGAGGGGTGTGGAACACTGTATGACTGAAATTCAAGCATGAACAGCTGTGTAACTGTCTATCTCACAGTAATATAATAAAATTTTATATAAATAACACAGAAGGCTTAACCAGCACTAACCAACCCATTAAATCTTCAAACAATAACTTAAATAACACCATTGCATGATATAATAATGCTCACAATCTGACTTTGTTTTGGGGGTTTATGTGGGGTTTTATTTGGGGGGGGGGTGATACCTGGCCATGTTCGGGGGTTACTCCAAACTCTGCACTCAAAAATTACTCCTGGTGGTGCTCAGGGGACCACATGGGATGCTGGGATAAAATGTCTTCCACGTGCAAGGCAAACAGTCACTCTGCCCCCCAAACTGACTTTCATTGCTCTAAAATTTGATAATTCCATCTTATTTTATGTTGTAACAAACACATCAAGAACATATTTTTGCAGCTGTTAATGGGGTGATCTGGAGTGGTGGGTGGAAATTGGGGAAACTGGTGGGTGGGAAACTGGGGGCACTGGTGGAGGGCAGGTCACCCTGGTGGTGGATTGATGTTGGAACACTGAATGCCTGAAACAATTGCACATGAACAACTTGGTTTATGGGGCTATACTTACGGTGTTATAATAAAATTTTTAATTAAAAAACATGAGCAAACCATGAGTAAGCCATGATTAGAAGGAACAGACTTGAAGGGCAAGGCAAGTGATATAGTTTTTTAAAAAATCATAATAAATAACACGATAGAAGAAACACACAGCAGAATATGACCAACTGAGGAAAGTCTGATGACCTTCAAGATGTGGTGCAGGAAAGCTCCAGAAAATAATAGAAGAAGGGGGAGGGGATCTGAAAAGACATAACAACTCAGAGAGATCCATGGGGTCAGTTTGATGTAGGCAGGCAGACAGGAGGGGGCCCTGCATGGTGGCCAACTGTCACCTTTAGGTTGTCACCTTTTGAACCAGGAATGAAGACTTGATAAGATCTATGAACCAACAACAGGCCCTGAGGAAGCTGGATCCACATTCTTCAACCCAGCCCTTAATCCCCATCAACCTTTCAATGGCCCAGCAGGAGATTCCAGAGCATCCCAGCCCAAGAAGATAAAGGTCCCCTTTGGAAATTAATCTGGGCTCCCTCTCCGCCATTGGAGCAGCCTATGTTCTCCCTTGAACGCTCTTTTTCCGTCCTTCCTCTTCCTACTCTCCTTCCCTCCTCCTTTCCCATCCTAAAACCTCCATAATAAAATCTGTTTTACTTCACTGCTCGTTGACTCCTGAAAATTCTTTTCTGCGAGGAAGACAAGAACCCTAAGGCAGCCCTGGGTAAGGCCTAGGACTGACTTTCCTTTCCTGCAAAGAGCCCTCACCACTGTCGGGCCGTTCCGCGGTACCACCAGGCAGCCACTTGTCCCTGGCACAATCAGGTTGCACCTGTGCCCCATAACGTGCCTGCACCACTGCTGGGCTCGTTAAATGGTACCACCAGGAGCCATTTGACCACGGCACCATCCAGGTCACACCTGCACCCATGAACGTGCCCGCATCACCACCAGGCCGTTTAGCAGAACCACAGGACAGACACTTGGCCCTGCCGCTCTAGGTTGCACCTGCGCCCCCCGACATACCCACACCGCCGCTGGGTTTGTTAATTGGTAGCACGGGGCAGCCATTTGACCATGGTGCATCCTGATCACACCTGTGCCCCCAACGTGCCCACACCGCCGCTGGGCCTTGGCACCCTCCGTCTACAGGGTCTCAACACCTCCAGATTCCTTCCACCCGTCAGGATATTTCTCCCCTTGACTGTTCCAGCCCCTGTCTTTATCACGCACTGTGGACACACGCTGTGCCCGACACCATCTGGGCACCCCCAGGCCCTTCTCCCCGAGTTCCATCTTATCTTCTAAGTAACCCTGACAGCTCTTTGGTACAACACTGCGGTCACAGGAGCACCAGGAGAGCCTCGTCAGCGTGAAGGTCAACAGCTGACGAGACCTAGTCACCCTCTTCAGCTGCTGTGACTCACACTGTGTATACGATACTCTACCTTGTACCTAGAAAGATACTCACAGACTATTGACTTGTTCAATAAAGTTGTGGAAACGCATGTGGCATCTAACTGTGCTTTTGTCTCCAAACAGCTGAGTGACATCACCATGTGGCAGGGCGGGACAGGGAGGGGGGACCGGGGCCTCGGCAGCACCCTCCCAGCTGGCCAGGCGCTGAGGCACTCTGGGGCGCTGCTCCCCTCTTCTCCAGGTCGGGGGCCCTGCAAACTCGGTGGGACCCCTCGGCTCCAGTCAGCCCAGTCCTAGGCCAGGGCCCCTCCCCTTTTACAGCACCACCAATGCGCCCCAAGCAGGGAGTGGACTGGCTAAGGGAGAGGGTAAGAGGCTGGGGTGGAGGGTCTATGGCGTGCGCCACATTGCAGAGACAGCGCCCGGTCTTGCTCCCTCGTGATGCCAACATAAAAAAAAAATCAGAAACTTGGGTTAAAGGCAATGGGGCCAGGGCACAGCTATAGGACCGTGGAGAGGGCGTTTGCCACACACAAGGCCAACCTGGCTTCCATTCCTGCTGTCCCATCTGTTCCCGGAGCACCCCCCAGGAGTTATTCCAAGGACCACAGGTCTGGACATGGGCTCTGAGGGGGGTTACCACGGCAAGTCACATGGGCTCTGAGGTAGAGCCACATGGGAGGGACACAGGCTCTGAAGAGGGGGTCGGACAGGGAGGGAGATGGGTCTCCCCAGTGATGTCACATGGTTCAGACACAGGCCTCTTTCCCCACTCTTCCCCCTCACTCTTCCCCCATTCCCCACCCCCACTCTTCCCCCACAATGACACACATTGGAAATGGAGACTGCTGGTCTCCTTGCTTAATCACATCCTATCAGGTAAACCCTCCATTAACCCCAAGCAGATTATCTACAATTTAATTCCACTCAAATATGGAAAATCACCAGGCCCCATGCTAAATGTGCAGATAAAAAGAACCAAAGAGCATCCCTGCTGTTTGAGCACTTGCCTTCTCATGAGAAGAAAAAGACACAAGCAGCCAATTAAAATGAAACACAGTCAGTGGCCAGGGGAGGCAGGAAAGTGGGCGCTTCTCGCTCTGGTGAGGGAGCAGAGGAGGAAGGTCTCAGCAATGGCTGAGCGGGAGCATCGTCTTCTGAATTTTGCACTGGAAGGAGGACAGCAAGAGTGTAACCCTGAACCGGAAGGAACATGGCGGGATGCTGGACAGAAAGCCACTGCCCAGCGCATGCCAGGGCACAGGGCAAAGAGCAGTGGGCACATGAGTCATTTAGTTGCAAGGGAGCAACATTTAGTCCATGGGAGTGGTTTCCTGTGAGGGCGTTTCAAGACGCACTGGAGCTAATATTTGACTAGGGTAGATGGTGGGGGACCTTGGGGACCCCAGTGATAATGGAGGCTTAGCCAAGAGCTTGTATAGCAATGGTAGGGGGCAATAGCAGAGAGCTCAGAAACTGGATTCAGGTGTCTGAGGAGCAAAGGAAGGAGTGGGCTCCAGGAATTGCAGCTGTCCACCTCTCACAGCTCGAGGGAACCGCACAAGGCCAGGGATGGAGCCTGGGCCTCCGTCAAGCAAATCCGTCGGACTATCTGTGGCCTTGAGCATGGCGTCCGTCGGAAAGGTGTCTGCTGATATGGCCCTGAAGTCAACACTCCAGAAAATCCCATATGGGTTTCAGGGGGCAATTCTCTGCTCAAATTCACACTCAGAGAAAGATAGAAGAATTGTGGGTCTCGGCTCTACGGCTCCTCTTTGGAGAGAAGGAAATGAAAACCTTGTGTGTGTCCAGTAGTGAGACCTGCCTTTGCGGAACTCTCACCAGAGCTGCGCAAATGTCTGAGGAAAGTGTGTGGCTGTGCCTCTGGAAAGCAGAAAGGAATTGGTCTGATGAGGGAAAGTGAGGGCAAGCTGGGGCCTTGGGAAGGGACCTCCAGGCAAGTGTGATTTCCAGGAAAAGGCAAAAAAGTGTAGGAAACAGAACCACCGGGACACCACCCCCACCCCCAGCTCCAATGCCTGTATCGTGAGCAAGTGGAACCCTCTGGAGAAGCTGCTCAGAAAGGGCTGGTCAGGCAGAGCGTTGCCTTCGGCAGACACTCAGAAACGGTTGGTCAAGCACAGCATTGCCTTCAGTGGACATTTAGAAAGCATCAAGCACAGTGTTCCCTGACTCTTACGCTGCTACGGACACTGTGAAGTTCAGCACCGATGGTGATTTGGAGCCTCTCCCTAATGCAGCGGAACTGGGTGGGAATCTGTGACTGTCCCAGTTCGAGCTGCAGAGCATCATGCCCTGCAAGGCCAATGCCCCACCCAGAACAGCAGACAGGAGACTGAGCGTGGCAAGTTTCCACAGGGGACCCAATTGGACTCTCTCCCCCACTTCACGCCACACGTGCAGCTCGGCCAACGCACATCCTAAAACCGCCAGCGGCCGGGTCTCTTTCACGGGGGAGGAGTGCTGCTTGGGGGTGCTGGGAGCCTGCCCGATCTGGGCAGCAGTTGGTAGTGCCAGGGCTTTGCAAGGCGATGCTCTGACCTTGAACTGAATTCAGGCACGGGAATGTCTGCAGAAGGGACATCTGTGGTGTAGCTGTGTGTCTCTGTGTGTATGTCGGTGTGCACGTGTGTGGTATGTGCGTCAGTGTGCATTGTGTGTGCACATGTGTGTGCCAGCTGGGGTCAGGGGTGGGCTTCTAAGTATTACTCAGGGACCCCAGGGCCCATGTGTATCTGCATGCATGTGTGTGTGTGTACCATCTGGGATCAGGGGGTGGTCTAAGCATTGCTCAGAGACCCTAGGGCCCATGTGTGTATCTGCATTGTGTGTGTGCATGTGTGTGTGTGTGCACATACACTAATTGGGATGAGGGGTGGTCTTCTAAGCATTGCTCAGCGGACCCACTGCTCAGAGGTGCCTCCTGGCTTTGCACTAAGGAATTACTCCTGGAGGTGCTTAGGATCCTATGGGATGCCAGGGATGGAACCCAGGTTGGCTGCGTGCAAGGCAAACGCCCTCCCTGCTCTACTATTATTCTAGTACAATGATTGATCCTCCTATAAACCCTTATTTGCATACCCAGTCCGATTGGTTTCCACATCCCGTTATTTGCATAAAGACACATCTGCAGTCTCATGGGTCGGATGCACTCTGATCGGTCCTTTATAAACCCTTGTTTGCATACCCAGTCCGACTGGCTCCCCACATCCCGTTATTTGCATAAAGACACATCTGCAGTCTCATGGGTCAGAAGCAACCTGATGCCTGATTCCACAGGAACTGCCTGCTTTAACCAGTTTTCCAAGGGAGAAATTTTGATGTCACTGAATGTAAGCAGCCGTTTAGGAACTGTTTGCTTTAGGGACTACCTCAGAGTAGTCCCTACTTTCAGATACTTCACACATTTGATCACCATAACAATGGACAGAGTGACGCTTTAGTTTTTAATTTTAGGAGACACCCAGCAGTACTCATGAATTACTCCTTGTCAGTGCTCAGTGAATGGGCAGTGGGGTGTCAGCACCAGAGCCAAGGTCATCTGAATAAGCGTCTTCAGCAGCTGTATCGTGTCTCTGGCCCCAACATGTAGACTTGGAGGATGAAGCAATAACAGTCCCTGCTCTTGGCCCCTCCTGCTCCCTCCACGCATGCAGGACAACTGTCTAGGCGCAGTTCCTGCTTGCACTGCTGCCGAAGCGCCATACTCTTTCTAATTCAAGGATTAGGAGAGGAAGCGTCACCCTCTCCTAATTCAACACACAAAAGGGTGTGAAGAGGCGCAGGGAGCTCTGGTTATCCTCCTACTGGCCTAAACACTCAAGGTCCGTGCATGGAAAACAAACACGCACCATTCTCCAAAATACGACGCTTCACTCCCGATTTCAGTCGCACTTCCTGTGTGTCTATAAGCTCCACATGCCTGAGCCACAGTGCAGTGTGTAAGGTGGGCTGCATGCAGTCAGCCCGGGCAGCAATCCCTGGCACCACAGATGGTTTGCACCACCAAGACTAATGCCTGAGTGTAGAGCCAAGAGTAGCCCTGAGCCTCACCAGGCATGGCCAACACACCACCAAACAAACAAACAAACAAAAAAGCCCAACGGGTAAGAAAACACACAGAGGACATGGCAATGGGTCAGAACTTTGAGCTACTCAGGCATTTCTCAATCTCCCAATCTGCACACTTGAGGATCCAATTTCCAATTTATTTCCCTAAAATGTTGGGAGCCGCTGGGGTCCCCCACAATATCAGGAAAAGTGTTCCTTTCTAACTCTGAGGTCACTGGGGAATGGATGAAAACTGATGGGCCTAACACGGTTCCAAAACACTTTTACTAATTCAATATAAAACAAGCTCTGTCACTATAGTCCAAAGTAATGGGATTCCCCAGACCTTTAGCTCTTGGACAGAACTCAGTTCATGAGCTCAGCGCTAGGGGCGCTCTAGGTGCATGGCTCTGGGAGATGCAAGTGCTGGCAGGCGCTCTTGGTGCATGCTGACTCTGGGAGCTGTAAGTGCTGGCAGGCGCTCTTGGTGCATGCTGGCTCTGGGAGCTGCAAGTGCTGGCGGGCGCTCTTGGTGCATGCTGGCTCTAGGAGCTGCAAGTGCTGGGGGCGCTCTTGGTCCATGGTTCTGGGAGCTGCAAGAGCTGTCGGGCGCTCTTGGTGCATGGTTCTGGGAGCTGCAAGAGCTGGCGAGCGCTCTTGGTGCGTGGTTCTGGGAGCTGTAAGTGCTGGCGGGCGCTCTTGGTGCACGCCATGGCTCTGTGAGCCCAATCAAGGCCAGGGGGACGCTTTAGAGACTTCCCCCAGCCAGGCCTTCGGGGCTGCAGTTGCCCCAGAAAAACAGAGGGGGCTCGATAAGTGTGCTCAGCTAGGCCACAGCAGCAGCGACGGCATGCTTGGCCCAACTCTACGCTGCTGTCTGAATCCTGGAGGGGTGCTGGGGCATGATGGGATCCCGAGCATGGCGGAAGCGTGTCCTTTGGAAAGAGAAGGGGTGGCCTGCAGAGATAGTGCAGGGTAAGGCACCAGCCTTAACCAGGGTTCGGCCCCAAGTTCGGCCCCCCACGCTCGCCCTGAACACTTTGCGGTGTGGCCCAGAAGCAACCACAGAAAGGAAGAGACGCAGTGAGAACAGTTAGACTCTTCTGCCTGGCGAGGCTGGTGAGAAGGCCGTGAGGCTCACTGCACCTTCTCTTGCTAGTTACTGGACGTTGGACTTATTATTTTGTGCTTTCTGGGTCACACCCGGCGATGCACAGGGGTTCCTCCTGGCTCTGCACTCAGGACATCACTCCTGGCCATGCACAGGCACCCTATGGGATGCCGGAGATCCAACCTGGGTTGGACGTGTAGCCAAACGCCCTCCCTGCTTTATCACTCCGGCCTCTGATTGGTCCTCTATAAACCCTTATTTGCATGCACAGTCCAGTTGGCTCCTACATCCCATCATTTGCCTAAAGTTACATCTGCAGTCTCGTTGGTCGATGCAATCTGATGCTTTTTAGGTCACCCCCATGATGATCAGGGGTTCCTGAAGCTCTGCACTCAGGAGTTACTCCTGGGAGTGCTATAGGGACTCTATGGGATGCCGGGGATGGAACCCAAGTTGAATGACAGCACTGCAGCAAGCCCCAAAAACATCACAACCAAAGTGCAGGTGAGCAGCACAACTGAAGGGCGGGACCCAGGTGAGCACACCAGCAAGTCCTGACCCGACCGTGAGCAACAAGCACCTCAGCCTATGCCAAAGCCCACCGCCCCACTTCACGACCATAACGGGCTTAGACAGACAGGACGGCAAGACAGCGTCTGCCTGGCAACAGGCCATATGGCCCCTCAAACATCACCAGAACTAATCCCTGAGTGCAGGGCTAGGAGGATCCTTGGAATATCCTGGGGATGGCCACAAAACAAAAACAGTGGGAAAAAGGAAGAAACAGAAACAGAAACAGACAGAAGGAGCAGGGGTGACGCAACTAAAGTTCAGCAAGTGTCAGGTGGTACCAGAGTAATGGACCAAGGGTTAGGAAGTGTCAGTGGTACCAGAGTAACGGACCAAGAGTTAGGAAGTGTCAGGTGGTACCAGAGTAACGGAAACAAGGGTTAGGAAGTGTCAGGTGGTACCAGAGTAACGGACCAAGGGTTAGGAGGTGTCAGGTGGTACCAGAGTAACGGAAACAAGGGTTAGGAAGTGTCAGGTGGTACCAGAGTAACGGACCAAGGGTTAGGAGGTGTCAGGTGGTACCAGAGTAACGGACCAAGGGTTAGGAAGTGTTAGGTGGTACCAGAGTAACAGAAACAAGGGTTAGGAAGTGTCAGGTGGTACCAGAGTAACGGACCAAGGGTTAGGAAGTGTCAGGTGGTACCAGAGTAACGGACCAAGGGTTAGGAAGTGTCAGGTGGTACCAGAGTAATGGACCAAGAGTTAGGAAGTGTCAGGTGGTGCCAGAGTAACGGACCAAGAGTTAGGGAAGTGTCAGGTGGTACCAGAGTAACGGACCAAGAGTTAGGAAGTGTCAGGTGGTACCAGAGTAATGGACCAAGAGTTAGGAAGAGTCAGGTGGTACCATGCCCTGCCCTGTGCCGGCACGAGCACCATGGATTTCTTTCTCACCCTACGGAAACAGTGTCCTGGGGACAGGGAAACTCCTTCCCACAGGCCATGCCTGGGGAACTGAGACAGGGTTGCCCACGGTGTGTGAGGGGGAATAAAGGCTGATGCGGAGTCAGGAGCCTACTGGGACCGTCAGGGATGGTTCAGAAGCACTGTTCCACTCACTGTCTGGGCAACCATTCTGGCGCAAGTTCGTGACCATGCTGAGATCAACACTCGGCCGGTCCACCAGGTGAGGCTTTCTGCTGGCACTGGAGAAGAATGGAGACGGGCCCGGGGAGCCAGTGACGCAGCCATCGCGCATGCAGTCTCTCCTCCTATGGTGACAGGACAAGGGGACCGCAGCCATGGCAGGAGACCGAGTCTCTATCGCGTGAGACTCACGGGCCGCCAGCCACTGCCACTGGACTCTGGTGGCCAAAGCCTGGCCCAGAAACGTGGCTGTGGCGAGCTGCTCCAGGACTGTAAAGCTGCATCGGGTGACTCATGCGCAGGGTGGACAGTCCGGACACTCAACGCCAGGCCTCCACAAAATCCAAACATTCTGACCCATTTCTCAAACCACCACTCAATCTCTACCACTTTGGGCACTGTTTCTTTGCTTTCTCCAGCCCCCTCAATCAATGTTTTCCAACCAACCCTGTGTGATTCAATGAACAAGGGCGCCATTCTTGTATGCCCAATCAGAGGGGAATAAACGCCGGCCTCTGTAGGAAGAGAGAACTCTCCTCAAGGTATGGTGTTTGCTTCAATGTATGCATTGCAAGCCACAATGCACAAAAAGAGAGAGAGAGAGAGCGAGAGAGAGAGAGAGAGAGAGAGAGAGAGAGAGAGAGAGGGAGAGAGGAGAGAAGTGCCAGCCACAGAAGGCAGGCTCGGGAAGGGGACGTAAACTAGAGAATTGGTGTTAGTAATGTGCCCTAGAGGAGGGATGGGTACTGGAACATTATGACTGAAACCCAATCATGGACAGCTTTTAACTGTGTATCTCATGGTGAATAAAATATTCCGATGAGCAGAATATATATTACTTTTGAAAGCATACAAAAACCAAAACATAGCCAGAGCAAGCAAAAATCAACAACACTTTCCTAATCAAAAGTCTCTTATTTCAAGCTGCCTGGATTCTTCTCTCCATACTGCAGCTGGCCAGGAGTTCTGCTGCAGCACGCCTGCTCCTGGCCTCAGTCCACCCCAGCCACAGGGGAGGCCAGGGAGACCTGGGCATAGTCCACGTTTTCAGGAAAGTTATTTGTTCACACATAAACGATAAATCAACACGCTGACTCAGACAGAACGGCTTTGGGCTTTGTGGGGAATGCAGAGCCATCGGGTTCCATTCTGCTGCCAGAACTAATAATAATTACTACATATATAATGTGCGAGAGAAGCAAAATGCAGAACTCCTCAGGGAGACATGTCTGGAAGAACCTCCATGCTCAAGAGAGAGAGAGAGAGAGAGAGAGAGAGAGAGAGAGAGAGAGACAGAGAGAGGGAAGAAAGCTTCACTATCACCAATGCAGCTCAAATCAAAGAGTGAACATTTTTACTGTCTCCAAGAACTCAGGATACAATGGTACTGGTACCACACTAAACCCAATGCTGGACAATCTCCACCATCTCGGTCCAGGACAGCCCACTAGAACTGCCCACACTGCGAGAAGGAAAGTTCACTGCTGTCACTGTTCGTAGCACACATGAGCCACCAACTACAGTAATTCTGTGCCTATGCCCTGGGCCCTTCCCTCGCCGCACAGTCCCCAACCTCTATATAGGCATAAGGTGTGGAGCCAGGCAATTTGAAAGGCAGTGGGGGAACAGGGTGGGACGGAAATCTCAGAAAAAGCACCTCCAGGGCGCTCCTACACTGACCGTGAGATACTGATTTAGAAAATGTGGCTGGCGTGACCAAGATTTTTAATTTCTTTTCACCTCAACTGCTAAGTTCTGTCCCCTTCGATTACATTCCATGTGTCTGGTCGTGCATGGCTCGATGGTACAGACTGGAGAATACGGGACAATTCCTGAACGGTGACATCCTCGGGCTTCTATCGTAATTCAGGTGCAGACAGTTTGAGGAAAAGACACTGTTCCAAGGATAAAAACAGCAGCTGAAAACATGCAGCTACTTTTTGCAAACTTAAGGGAAGCCCCGAGGATCGACTGTTTTCTCCTGCATCTCATGGCCAAGAACTTGGGCTCCCGCAGCGAGGCCAACGAGCACAAGAGCAAGCCGAGTTGCTACTCTGCAATCCAAGAGACCATGCACAAAGGTAGAAGGAAGCCCTCCAAGGCCCTGGGGAGCATGCTGGGCCCTGGGAGCAGGGGAGCTACTGGAGAGCACAGCCCCCTTCTCTGGGGGACCAGCTGCAGCCACGCCCCGGGGCTCCCTCATCACCATTATCGCACCTTGCTTCAGCCTCAAACACCTGGGGCTTCTGTATCTTGGTCCCTCACTGCTACACAGCTCCCTGGCACCTACGTGCCCACCAGGCTTGGAGCCAGGCAAACTGAGCGGAGGCAGAGATGGGAGGGTGGGACGGAAACCTCACCATTTACTGTCAGGAGTTTGCATGGATGCTTGGGAAAGCGTCTCTAGGTGACCCCTACTGAGCCCTCCAGCAGGGTCAGATGCAGTACACACACACACAGAACACACACACACACACACACACACACTTCTCAGGTGACCTGTCGGGAACGTCGCGGGGTCCCCGACAGTGTCAGGACAGAGGTTGTCTTCTACCTCCGAGGACGCCGGAGAAAGATGAAAACTCACGAGTCTGGTGCAGTTCCAAAAATGGCTTTTAATAGTACAAAAAGCTCTTCCACAGCAATCCAATATAATGAACAAACTCTAGCTCTGGTCCGAATTTAGACCATACAAAAAGAGCCTAAGTCTCCCACCAAAGAGAGAGGATCTCACCCGAGCTGAGTCCTACCCAGAAGGAGCAAAAGCCAAAAGAGCAAAAGGCCAAAGCCAAAAGCCAAAGGCGCAGGAGCCAAAAGCTGAAGGCTGAGGGAACCAAAAGGCAAGGTAAAAGGTGAAGGGGCCTCAAGTCAGCCCTTATATACACCAAAGTAATCCAATCGGGAGGTTGTCATGCCAACAAAGAACCCTAAACAGAGTGTAGTGCCACACCCTATTGTAGGTATAAACAAAGGTTACACCAAGGACTAATCCGAGATTATCTCTTATGTAAAACACTGGAGAGAGGGGGCTGATATAAAGTAATACATCTTAACTTCATGAGCTTCATGTAATCTAGATGGTACCCACAAGGTCCTTATTATCTGCACCAGGGTGATTCTGAGTATCTTGTTCTCATGTACTGAAAGGGTCATACTCGCCTGCTTAGAGCAAACTAGTATGATCCTTCCTATAGTCTTCCTTTAGTCTCAGCGTAGCCAGGGTGGTAGTCTCCTGGTAAATTCTAACTGTCCCACGTTGGGTGCAGTGGGTATAAAGAGGAGCTGTGCCCAATCTAGAAAACATAGAAGTCTTAGTAGATGTATAAGTCAGAAGTTATTCAATCAAGGTGACTTCTGTAACTGCCACACCCTCTAGCAGTGTTTACATAGAAGAGATCTCATGAGAATGAACCTTGGCTTAAATAAGATTAATCTGGGAGTGAGCAAAACAACAAAACTCCCAGATTAGCTAAACATGTCCTCCAACAACGACCCATACTGACCCTTCAGCCGGGTCAGATGTGTCACACACACACACAAAAAAAAAAAAAAAACACGTCTCTAGGTGACCCTACTAAAGCCACTCCAGCCGGGTCAGATGCATACACACACACACACATCTCTAGGTGACCCACTGAGCCCTCCAGCCAGGTATCATATGCATACACACACACACACACACGTCTCAGGTGACCCCTACTGAGCCCTCCAGCCGGGTCAGATGTGTGTGTACACACTACACACACGTCTCAGGTGACCCCTACAGAGCCACTCCAGCCGGGTCAGATGTATACACACACCCACACACACACACACGTCTCAGGGTGACCCCTACTGCGCCCTCTAGCCGGGTCAGAGGCACACGTGGAGTACAGGTGCTCACCCAATCAGCGTGTCTATACCCACAGCAGGAGAACGTCAGTCACATGAGCTAACACCAGAACCAGCGCCCAACCCCAGGCCTGCAGGG
>JAJIBD010024790.1:0-24870 GCA_021461705.1 Cryptotis parvus
AACCTAAATCCTGGTATACTACCATTTCCAACTTTCCTAGGTCTAGCTTTCCTAGTTCCTAAATTCTGTTCAAGTGCAATTACTGTAGTGGCTTTTGCTAGCTAAGGCACATACTCAAAGCTAAAATCAATTCACAAATATTAAGTCTCTGAAACAGATGTTACCTGAAGGACAGGTTAAGCTGTAAAAACACATATAAATTAATTACCATATTGTCCTTCAGAACCCTTTCATACTTTAGCACAGCCAAGTTGCTGTATAAATGACTTTAACTATCACAGTGCACTCTAAAGAATTTGACTCTAGATGGCGTACTATCAGCGGCCAGGAGTTCTGAGCGTCTTACCAAAGTCATGCTACCCGGATGGAGAGAAAGTCCTCACTTCCGTGGGAGATTAAACCATTTAACTGGGTTCAGGCGGACTTGCCTTACTGATGGGGCTTCCTCTGGTGTCTGTGTCGCAAGGCCAAGTGGCATCAGGAAGCCAGGCAAAACGTTGCTTCACCATGCGAGAATCTAGTCAGGAAAAGGGATATGAACTGACTGGTCTCAAGCCTGCCGAGGGCTTGAAATATCCGCCCTGGATGGTTGAGGGCTCTAGATTGCCAGAAACATCATTGGATCCTGGCTGATGTAAGTGGGTGCCAGCCTCCAAATATGGGCCACTATGTATGAAATCTAAGAGGTTTCAGCCATTTCCTGCTACCTAGTGTCTATGACGAAGATTCGTGAACTGCCTTAGGAGGGAGATGGGATCGTTTAGTCTCCCCAGGAAGCAAGCTTTCTCAAGTCAGATCCAACAAATAAGTCCCGCAAGAGGAGAGTCAGGTTCTGTGTTCTGAGTGAGACCGGAGGATAGAAATACCATGAAGAGTATCTCAGGAAGTTAAACTGGAGGGCTATAGATGCAAGCCTCTAAGCTAGGTGAGGCCTTGGCAGGCCGCTTATGCCGGATTAGAACTGCGCTCCTCTCGGACCACTGGACAGAAGGAGCACCGGTGCCAGCTCCAGAGCTCCGTCACAAACCTCTAAGCCGAGAGTGAGGCCTTGGTGACCGCTTAACCTGCGGATTTAGGGCCGCAGCGCTCCTCCGGGTACATGGGCTGAAAGGAAAACAGGCAGCCCTTTGGGGTGGCTGGAAAGAGGGAACGACTCAGTAACTGCAAATTCTACTCTCCAGGAAGAGTAGAGGATCCTATTAAAACAGACAGACCTTTCATACACATTGAGAACAGCCACGGTGCTGGTGCCTTCTTTGGTGGTGGATGCCCGTTCTTTGAGCCAAGACTATAGGACTCAGATGTCCAAAACAATGAGACAAGTAACAGATCCCTGAGTCTGATTACACTTATAAATCTTCTCTTGGTGGATCTGGACATTTAAATGATAGGTGAGGCAGAAGCAGCGCGGTAGTCTCTGTTATTCAGCTATTCCCAGGTTTTCAATATTTTCAAGAATATGAATTATTTTTTGCATCTAAAACCACTATTATTGTCAGCAGTGCATGATTGGCCACATCAGATGCTAAGCCAGGAGGGTATATTTTCACCTGCCTATGTAAATCCATGATGACACCATGGGTCCATCCCAAGGCAGCACTAGCGTTTTGTGGTTTTAGAAGGTCTAAAATTTAGGTTCTGTTTTCTTTATTAAACATTTTATTATACCACTGTGCAGATATCTATTGTTCATAACGTTGGTTTGTGTTTGGGTTTGATTACATGAGTGTTCCAGCACTGCCCTCCACCAGTGACCATTCCATCATAATGTCTCCAATTTCCTCCCCCTCAATAGCCTGCCTAATGGCAGGTTCTTTATCTCTTTTCTCTCTCTCCCTCTGTCTTTTCTTCTCTTCTTGTATTAAGGTTGCTACATACACTTAGAAGCCATCATGTGTTTTATGTATTTAATACTCAGGTCTAGTTTAGTATCAAGCCCTTTGATTTATTCATACATGTTCCCTTCTCTGTCTTACTAACCTCCAAATCCCACGTAGTAATTTTCCTACTTTTGGTAAGATCACCCCTGATATATTTATGCCATGCAAATGATACCAGTCATTCTATGTCTCCTCTCTTTCTTCTATTAATTTCCTCAGCATACAGATCCTGTGGTGCGCCATGATCACTCTTATTACCTTTCTGTAAAACACGGTGAGAAAGTGGAAGAACAGGCAGTTACTAACTGACAGCACAGTGTGTAGAACTTGCTCTGCCCTTGGCTCATCTGGGCTCAATACCAACAAACTACGTTCTACTGGGCGGTAGGAATGGTAACTAAGCACACAGCCAGGAGTAGCCTAGACACCGTGGGTGTACACAAATAAAACAAGAAAAGCAAATAGCAATATACATTGCAACACCTTTTACATTAAAATTGCACTATGCCTGGAAGATGCTGCACCTCAGTTTTACCTCTGCAGGGTGAGGACTGGAATATGTATGTCTCCAGGGTGGTGAGCTGCAGCCTTTTTACAGAATACAGAATTTAGGGGCAGATGTTTCGGGCCTCCTATTGCCAGGACAGGAGAATCCACTCCTTTAGCAGTATCAATTTCTCCTGGGAAGGCAGAAAGCGTCTTCAGGAAACCTAAATGTGCAGCCGGCACACAGGGAGCCTGGAGTGTGTCCACTGAGAGGGACGGTCTGTGGGGGAGAGACAGAATAATCTCTCTCCTATACAGGATCTAAAGAAAGGCAGGGGATGGCCATGCTCCCGAAGTGGACCCAGGAAGGCGAGAAGCTGGTCTTCAATGGAGCATGCCCTGCAGGGCTGGAGGACAGGGTGGGCAAGGACAACAGCTCTGCTGGACGAGAGTGATTGTGTAAGGAGGAGGAGGAGCTGTGAGCGGGAGAGAGTCATGCACAAACCCTCAGTCAAGCACCATGAACCACAGGTGCAGAAAGTGGATCTGTTGAAGGGCCCTACAGAAGCAGGATTAAGGGGCTGGTGAAGGAAAAGGACCAGTGGTGAGGATCAGTCTTCTAAACAAACTATAGGCTAACAAACCCAACCATGAACAACTGCAGTTTCAGAGAAATAAATACATTTATGCATGGATGAGTCTCTATACAGATGAGTTCATTATGGGTACAGGATGAGAAATTTTGTACCTGATTCATTTTGCATGGATGGTGGGATTCATGAATGATGAATGGATGGTGCAATGTGCAAGAGATGGACTGATAGATCAATAAAGGTACACATATAATCGACAGATGTGAGTGCATGCATATATGGATGGTACACATGGATACATACATTTATGACATTATAGGTGATGGTGATGGATGCACTTATGGATAAAGAATAGCTGCTGGTACACTGGTACATGT
This sequence comes from Cryptotis parvus, assembly GCA_021461705.1. Taxonomy (NCBI): domain Eukaryota; kingdom Metazoa; phylum Chordata; class Mammalia; order Eulipotyphla; family Soricidae; genus Cryptotis; species Cryptotis parvus. Next base: position 3,337 of record JAJIBD010024790.1, read on the forward strand.
GTGGTGTATGAATAGATGCAGTTATGCTTGGATGGGTGGAAGATGATGGACGTATGGGAGTACTGTAGATGGGTATACACATGCATAGATGGGGCAGAACTGATGTAAACCTGCTGTTATGCATGGATGGGTAAATCAATGAGATGTGTGTGGATGGTGAATATTAAATGCGTCCTGGGTGCATTGATTCATTTATCCAGAGAGGTAGATGGATGATGGCTGCATTGCATGGGGGAGAATACTACTGGGTGCGCCTAATATATGGATGGTTAGGTGGATGGATGGAAGCTAAGCATAGGTGAATAGATGAATGATGGTTCTGTACGAAACAGAAGATGCGTTTCATGGGCAAAAAATGCATGGATGGAATCACTCCGTATGAATATGGATCTGGTATTCATAAGTGAGCAATGGACATACATATGCAGTTATATATGGATGGATGGATGACAGACAACAAGGGCCATGGATGGGCGACAAAATTGCTTGATTACCTAGAGGGTATCGGATGGTTGCATTCCCACAATGGATGGATGGATGGATGGATGATGGGAACACGGATGGATGAATGATGAGCATGTTTTTATTTGCTACATGGGCCACGGTGGATGAATGGATGAATAATTCATGGTTGTTGCACAGATCGATGCATGCATTTATGTATGGAGAACAGAGATGGTGGGCACAGTGGATGGATGATAGACAAAATGCATGCATTATACCCGTGTGACTGGGAGAAAGAACACATGGGGTTAACGGATGGATGTATGGATGCATGGGGATGTGGATAATGGAGTGCGTCCGCATGGACAGTTAATAGCCACAAGTGCTAGGATGAGCTCTACTGTGGGCTTGCTCTGGTGGCCCCTCGGTCAGCATGTGCTTGGTGGTAAATCCTGGCTCTGTGTGCCCGTTAACAAACCCCATTGGCTGAGCCCTTTCTCATCCCTGAGTGGTCACTGCAGTCCAACCACCTCTCTGCATGTGACTGCCAGCTTAACCCTCTCTGAAAATGACTGCTAGCTTGACCAACCGAGCAGTGCCGTGGCATTCTCTGCAGAAGAGTCTCTAGTGTCTGGCTCTGAGAGTGCTGCCTGTCAACCATGGCATCCCCTGATGAAGAGCTTTAGCCGACCCGTGACTGCCACCTGCATGCTCCTCAGAAAGCGCATTGTTCTGAACCCAGCGCTACAAGAGCCTGTACAGCTTGATCTTGAACATTTTAGTATGGGAAGATTTCTTAGCTTGTTTCCTGGGGTGGAAGTGTCCTCTTTCTGGAACTCACTCCAGCCAGGTGAATGCGATACACACATATCTCTATGGTGACCCCTACTGAGCCTTCCAGACTGGGTCAAGATGCGTACATGCATGGGCTAGGTGCTCCTCTAAGTATGCCTGTCCATAGCAGGAGACGTTGTCAAATTAGCTAAAACGGAACCAGAGCCCAACCCAGGTCTATAGGGTCTGAGGAGTCACCTCTACCCGATAAGAAATGGACGAGCCCTGCACCGACACAGGTGTCCCGAGGACCAGCGGAGAAGAGGTGATGCCTGAAGCACTCCCCTGGGATTGTAGCACTTCCCATTCTACAACATTCAAGGTTTAGGAAGGATGCCAGAGTAGCTGTCGGAAGGTGGAGGGAGATGCAGGAGTTGGTGTGGGAGGGTGCTACGGACTGAAACTTTCTGCTCGGCTTTTATTATTTTGCTTTTTGGGTCACTCCTGGAGATGCTCTGTGGTTCCTCCCTGGCTCTCCACTCAGATACTCCTGAAGCAATGATAGGAACGTATGCGGACCAGGGATAAAACCCTGGTTTGCCCCTAGTTCAAAGTAAAGCTGCCCTCCCTACTCTACTATCACTGCCGCCTCTGATTGGTCCACTCTGTGAACTGTATATTGCACCCAATCCGATTGGTTCTCCACACCCCTCAGTTGCATAAAAGGTACATCTGCAGACTCATTGGTCGGATGCAATCGATTAGTCCTCTATAAACCGTTGTTGCTTCCCAGAATTGGTTTCTCCACACCCTCATTTGCATATATGGTATCTACCGTGCTCAGTGGTAATATGCAATCGATTCGGTCCCTCTATAAACCCTTATTGCAAACCCAAATGATTACTTATCCACACCCCCTAATTGCATAAAGACTACATCTGCGGGCCCATAAGAGATCTGTAATCTGATTGGTCCTATCCTATAAACCCTTATTTGCTATACCCAGTAATTGGTTCCCACACCCACTCATTTGCATAAAGACACATCTGCAGTCTCATTGGTCCGATGCAATCTGATGTTTTTTTTTTTTTTGCTTTTTGGGTCACACCGAGCAATACTCAGGAGTTCCTCCTGGCTCTGCAATCAGAATTACTCCTTCCTGGTGGCACTTGGGGACCACATGGGATGCTGGAGAGCAAACCTGAGTCAGCCCTGTCAAAGGCCAGTGTCCGACCTGCTGTACTATGACTCCAGACCCTTTTTTTAGTTTTTACACTTTAAACACCATTGTTGCAATACCCTATTGCCCAGAGTCTCTGCATCTTGCCCAGATTACCTCCTGCAGGCAACTTTGTAGATAGGAGCAGAGAAACAGTTTGATCTGTGACTTATGTGGCAGAATATCTTACCGTGAATTCTGTGTTAGCTGGTATAAATATTTCCTCATAGTTCACGGATCCCACTGTGGGACTAGACAGAGCTTACCAGTATTTTTACCTGGCTATGTTGGATCTATAAGTAAATATAGTTATAATTAGACCAGAGAGAAATGCTGTTTGCCTCCAAGCAGCAAGAGTGGCTCTCCAACAATCCCTAAAGGCTAATATTCAAAACAGCTATGAAATAAAGACAAGGATCTTGTGAAGCTTGGAGAAATAGATGCTTGACTGTGTAATGCCTATGGTATAGATGCATGCCTTTGTATTCTGAGATACAGTCATCTCAGATGCCTTCCCCATCTGCATAGGCCTATGGATACCAAGGGCCTGCAGCCTTGGCTGGGGCGATATTAACCTTTCAGTGGGACTAGGTGAGGGCCTGGAGAAGTTACCTGAAGACAATTGGCCTTAACTGCTTTCCATTGATGTGGGCCAGACAGAGCTGAAAAGATATAAAAGCAATAGCCTGCTCTCTCTTTCTCTCTGTCTCTCTCTGTCTCTCTGTCTCTCTCTCAGACATATCACTCCTGAGAATACACCTGTGGGCCCAAAAATGCACAGCAGAAACACCATCTTCAATTCTATAATCATTGCAGCACTATTCACAATAGTCAGAACTGGAAACAACCAGATGACTCGATAAAGAATCTGTGGTATATCTACACAGTGGAATACTACATAGCCATTAGGAAAAATGGAGTCATGAAATCTGCCTATAAATGGATGGTCACGGAGTGTATGCTGATGAAATGAGTCAGAAGGAAAAGGACAGATATAGAATGACTGCATTCCGTTTGAGATATGAAAAAAAGGCATAAGACTAACATCCAAGGACAGGCAAAACAGGCCAGGAGGACTTATCCAAGGTTGGAATCTACCGCAGGTGTGTGAGAGGCAGAGGGTTAGGTAGGATAGAGAAAGGGCTAGCTACTTTATAATTGGAAATGGTAATGTTGTAGGCAGGCAGACAGGCGGGGCACCACATCGCAATAAAAAAATTCCTGAAGAAGAGATCCGGAGCAACACCTGATTGAAAACCGAAAACAAACTTGACAAGACCACTATCAACAATAAATCCTGGGGAAGGGAAGGCCAAAAGGGAATGTGTAAGCCCATAGGCCACTGACCCTTCTAAAGGCTTTAGATAATTAACTCTCCCAAGGAAAATAAATCAGCCTCCCAGGCCCAGGACCCAGCTCAAAGAAAAAAAAAAAAGCATTCCAAAGCATTCCAAAAAGCGGATCAAAGCCCATTTGAAAATCAGTTGGAGCTCTATGTCTTTGTAGTAGCCCACATTCTCTCTTGAGCATCACTCTCTCTCTCTCTCTCTCTCTCTCTCTCTCTCTCTTCTCTCCCTCCCTCTCCTTAAACCTCCTCAATAAAACCTATTTTACTTCACTGCTCGTCGACTCCTGAAAATTCTTTTCTGCGAGGAAGACAAGAACCCTAAGGCAGCCCTGGGTAAGGCCTAGGACTGACTTTCCTTTCCTGCAAAGAGCAATTCCTTGCTCCAGCCTGAGTCCGTGGCTCCCCGAGAAACCTTGGGTGGTGGGATCAACTCCTGCGCCTAGAGATCTAAGCAGACATCAGGTGTGGCTTGGCCACCTTGTGGGGCTGGTGGGGCTCAGGCCCATGCCGTGCAGGGGCTCATCACAGACTTTATCAGTCCTAAGCCTGCCTAGCGGGTCCCAGGTGGCAGAGGCAGCTGGGGAGAAAGCTACCATCTCTCTCCCCTTCGGCCTCACAAAGTCACCCGTGGGGGTCCATCTGCATCAGAAACACTAGACTAGAACTGAGAATTGAAAGTAGGTGAAGGCATACGCATGATAACCCCTCAGTGTACATATTGCAAACACAATGTGGAAGAGAAAGAAAGAGAGTGAGAGAGAGAGAGAGAGAAAGAAAGAAGAAGAGTGCTCGCCATAGGGCAGGCTGGGTGGGGGTTACTGGGATACTGGTTTTGGGAAATGCGCACTGACAGATGGAGGGGTGTGGAACACTGTATGACTGAAATTCAAGCATGAACAGCTGTGTAACTGTCTATCTCACAGTAATATAATAAAATTTTATATAAATAACACAGAAGGCTTAACCAGCACTAACCAACCCATTAAATCTTCAAACAATAACTTAAATAACACCATTGCATGATATAATAATGCTCACAATCTGACTTTGTTTTGGGGGTTTATGTGGGTTTTATTTTGGGAGGGTGATACCTGGCCATGTTCGGGGTTACTCCAAACTCTGCACTCAAAAATTACTCCTGGTGGTGCTCAGGGACCACATGGGATGCTGGGATAAAATGTCTTCCACGTGCAAGGCAAACAGTCACTCTGCCCCCAAACTGACTTTCATTGCTCTAAAATTTGATAATTCCATCTTATTTTATGTTGTAACAAACACATCAAGAACATATTTTTGCAGCTGTTAATGGGGTGATCTGGAGTGGTGGGTGGAAATTGGGGAAACTGGTGGGTGGGAAACTGGGGGCACTGGTGGAGGGCAGGTCACCCTGGTGGTGGATTGATGTTGGAACACTGAATGCCTGGAAACAATTGCACATGAACAACTTGGTTTATGGGGCTATACTTACAGTGTTATAATAAAATTTTTTAATTCAAAAAAACATGAGCAAACCATGAGTAAGCCATGATTAGAAGGAACAGACTTGAAGGGCAAGGCAAGTGATATAGTTTTTTAAAAATCATAATAAATAACACGATAGAAGAAACACACAGCAGAATATGACCAACTGAGGAAAGTCTGATGACCTTCAAGATGTGGTGCAGGAAAGCTCCAGAAAATAATAGAAGAAGGGGGAGGGGATCTGAAAAGACATAACAACTCAGAGAGATCCATGGGGTCAGTTTGATGTAGGCAGGCAGACAGGAGGGGGCCCTGCATGGTGGCCAACTGTCACCTTTAGGTTATCACCTTTGAACCAGGAATGAAGACTTGATAAGATCTATGAACCAACAACAGGCCCTGAAGAAGCTGGATCCACATTCTTCAACCCAGCCCTTAATCCCCATCAACCTTTCAATGGCCCAGCAGGAGATTCCAGAGCATCCCAGCCCAAGAAGATAAAGGTCCCCTTTGAAATTAATCTGGGCTCCTCTCCGCCATTGGAGCAGCCTATGTTCTCCCTTGAACTCTTTTTCCGTCCTTCCTCTTACTCTCCTTCCCTCCTCCTTTCCCATCCTAAAACCTCCATAATAAAATCTGTTTTACTTCACTGCTCGTTGACTCCTGAAAATTCTTTTTCTGCGAGGAAGACAAGAACCCTAAGGCAGCCCTGGGTAAGGCCTAGGACTGACTTTCCTTTCCAAAGAGCCCTCACCACTGTCGGGCCGTTCAGCGGTACCACCAGGCAGCCACTTGTCCCTGGCACAATCAGGTTGCACCTGTGCCCCATAACGTGCCTGCACCACTGCTGGGCTCGTTAAATGGTACCACCAGGGAGCCATTTGACCACGGCACCATCCAGGTCACACCTGCACCCATGAACGTCCCGCATCACCACCAGGCCGTTTAGCAGAACCACAGGACAGACACTTGGCCCTGCCGCGCTCTAGGTTGCACCTGCGCCCACGACATACCCACACCGCCGCTGGGTTTGTTAATTGGTAGCACCGGGGCAGCCATTTGACCATGGTGCATCCTGATCACACCTGTGCCCCTAACGTGCCCACACCGCCGCTGGGCCTTGGCACCCTCCGTCTACAGGGTCTCAACACCTCCAGATTCCTTCCACCCGTCAGGATATTTCTCCCCTTGACTGTTCCAGCCCCTGTCTTTATCACGCACTGTGGACACCGCGCTGTGCCCGACACCATCTGGGCACCCCCAGGCCCTTCTCCCCGAGTTCCATCTTATCTTCTAAGTAACCCGACAGCTCTTTGGTACAACACTGCGGTCACAGGAGCACCAGGAGAGCCTCGTCAGCGTGAAGGTCAACAGCTGACGAGACCTAGTCACCCTCTTCAGCTGCTGTGACTCACACTGTATACGATACTCTACCTTGTACCTAGAAAGATACTCACAGACTATTGACTTGTTCAATAAAGTTGTGGAAACGCATGTGGCATCTAACTGTGCTTTTGTCTCCAAACAGCTGAGTGACATCACCATGTGGCAGGGCGGGACAGGGGGGGGGACCGGGGCCTCGGCAGCACCCTCCCAGCTGGCCAGGCGCTGAGGCACTCTGGGGCGCTGCTCCCCCTCTTCTCCAGGTCGGGGCCCTGCAAACTCGGTGGGACCCCTCGGCTCCAGTCAGCCCAGTCCTAGGCCAGGGCCCTCCCCCCTTTTACAGCACCACCAATGCGCCAAGCAGGAGTGGACTGGCTAAGGGAGAGGGTAAGAGGCTGGGGTGGAGGGTCTATGGCGTGCGCCACATTGCAGAGACAGCGCCGGTCTTGCTCCCCTCGTGATGCCAACATAAAAAAAAAAATCAGAAACTTGGGTTAAAGGCAATGGGGCCAGGGGCACAGCTATAGGACCGTGGAGAGGGCGTTTGCCACACACAAGGCCAACCTGGCTTCCATTCCTGCTGTCCCATCTGTTCCCGGAGCACCCCAGGAGTTATTCCAAGGGACCACAGGTCTGGACATGGGCTCTGAGGGGGTTACCACGGCAAGTCACATGGGCTCTGAGGTAGAGCCACATGGGAGGGACACAGGCTCTGAAGAGGGGTCGGACAGGGAGGGAGATGGGTCTCCCCAGTGATGTCACATGGTTCAGACACAGGCCTCTTTCCCCACTCTTCCCCCTCACTCTTCCCCATTCCCCACCCCCACTCTTCCCCCCACAATGACACACATTGGAAATGGAGACTGCTGGTCTCCTTGCTTAATCACATCCTATCAGGTAAACCCTCCATTAACCCCAAGCAGATTATCTACAATTTAATTCCACTCAAATATGGAAAATCACCAGGCCCCATGCTAAATGTGCAGATAAAAAGAACCAAAGAGCATCCCTGCTGTTTGAGCACTTGCCTTCTCATGAGAAGAAAAAGACACAAGCAGCCAATTAAAATGAAACACAGTCAGTGGCCAGGGGAGGCAGGAAAGTGGGCGCTTCTCGCTCTGGTGAGGGAGCAGAGGAGGAAGGTCTCAGCAATGGCTGAGCGGGGAGCATCGTCTTCTGAATTTTGCACTGGAAGGAGGACAGCAAGAGTGTAACCCTGAACCGGAAGGAACATGGCCGGGATGCTGGACAGAAAGCCACTGCCCAGCGCATGCCAGGGCACAGGGCAAAGAGCAGTGGGCACATGAGTCATTTAGTTGCAAGGAGCAACATTTAGTCCATGGGAGTGGTTTCCTGTGAGGGCGTTTCAAGACGCACTGGAGCTAATATTTGACTAGGGTAGATGGTGGGGACCTTGGGGACCCCAGTGATAATGGAGGCTTAGCCAAGAGCTTGTATAGCAATGGTAGGGGGCAATAGCAGAGAGCTCAGAAACTGGATTCAGGTGTCTGAGGAGCAAAGGAAGGAGGGGGCTCAGGAATTGCAGCTGTCCACCTCTCACAGCTCGGGGAACCGCACAAGGCCAGGGATGGAGCCTGGGCCTCCGTCAAGCAAATCCCGTCGGACTATCTGTGGCCTTGAGCATGGCGTCCGTCGGAAAGGTGTCTGCTGATATGGCCCTGAAGTCAACACTCCAGAAAATCCCATATGGGTTTCAGGGGCAATTCTCTGCTCAAATTCACACTCAGAGAAAGATAGAAGAATTGTGGGTCTCGGCTCTACGGCTCCTCTTTGGAGAGAAGGAAATGAAAACCTTTGTGTGTCCAGTAGTGAGACCTGCCTTTCGGAACCCTCACCAGAGCTGCGCAAATGTCTGAGGAAAGTGTGTGGCTGTGCCTCTGGAAAGCAGAAAGGAATTGGTCTGATGAGGGAAAGTGAGGGGCAAGCTGGGGCCTTGGGAAGGGACCTCCAGGCAAGTGTGATTTCAGGGAAAAGGCAAAAAGTGTAGGAAACAGAACCACCGGGACACCACCCCACCCCCAGCTCCAATGCCTGTATCGTGAGCAAGTGGAACCCTCTGGAGAAGCTGCTCAGAAAGGGGCTGGTCAGGCAGAGCGTTGCCTTCGGCAGACACTCAGAAACGGTTGGTCAAGCACAGCATTGCCTTCAGTGGACATTTAGAAAGCATCAAGCACAGTGTTCCCTGACTCTTACGCTGCTACGGACACTGTGAAGTTCAGCACCGATGGTGATTTGGAGCCTCTCCCCTAATGCAGCCGGAACTGGGTGGGAATCTGTGACTGTCCCAGTTCGAGCTGCAGAGCATCATGCCCTGAGCAACAGTGCCCCACCCAGAACAGCAGACAGGAGACTGAGCGTGGCAAGTTTCCACAGGGGACCCAATTGGACTCTCTCCCCACTCACGCCACACGTGCAGCTCGGCCAACGCATCATCCTAAAACCGCCAGCGGCCGGGTCTCTTTCACGGGGAGGAGTGCTGCTTGGGGGTGCTGGGGCCTGCCCGATCTGGGCAGCAGTTGGTAGTGCCAGGGCTTTGCAAGGCGATGCTCTGACCTTGAACTGAATTCAGGCACGGGAATGTCTGAGAAGGACATCTGTGGTGTAGCTGTGTGTCTCTGTGTGTATGTCGGTGTGCACGTGTGTGGTATGTGCGTCAGTGTGCATTGTGTGTGCACATGTGTGTGCCAGCTGGGGTCAGGAGTGGGCTTCTAAGTATTACTCAGGGACCCCAGGGCCCATGTGTATCTGCATGCATGTGTGTGTGTGTACCATCTGGGATCAGGGGGTGGTCTAAGCATTGCTCAGAGACCCTAGGGCCCATGTGTGTATCTGCATGTGTGTGTGTGCATGTGTGTGTGTGTGCACATACACTAATTGGGATGAGGGGTGGTCTTCTAAGCATTGCTCAGCGGACCCACTGCTCAGAGGTGCCTCCTGGCTTTGCACTAAGGAATTACTCCTGGAGGTGCTTAGGGATCCTATGGGATGCCAGGGATGGAACCCAGGTTGGCTGCGTGCAAGGCAAACGCCCTCCCTGCTCTACTATTATTCTAGTACAATGATTGATCCTCCTATAAACCCTTATTTGCATACCCAGTCCGATTGGTTTCCCACATCCCGTTATTTGCATAAAGACACATCTGCAGTCTCATGGGTCGGATGCACTCTGATCGGTCCTTTATAAACCCTTGTTTGCATACCCAGTCCGACTGGCTCCCCACACATCCCGTTATTTGCATAAAGACACATCTGCAGTCTCATGGGTCAGAAGCAACCTGATGCCTGATTCCACAGGAACTGCCTGCTTTAACCAGTTTTCCAAGGGAGAAATTTTGATGTCACTGAATGTAAGCAGCCGTTTAGGAACTGTTTGCTTTAGGGACTACCTCAGAGTAGTCCCTACTTTCAGATACTTCACACATTTGATCACCATAACAATGGACAGAGTGACGCTTTAGTTTTTAATTTTAGGAGACACCCAGCAGTACTCATGAATTACTCCTTGTCAGTGCTCAGTGAATGGGCAGTGGGGGTGTCAGCACCAGAGCCAAGGTCATCTGAATAAGCGTCTTCAGCAGCTGTATCGTGTCTCTGGCCCCAACATGTAGACTTGGAGGATGAAGCAATAACAGTCCCTGCTCTTGGCCCCTCCTGCTCCCTCACGCATGCAGGACAACTGTCTAGGCGCAGTTCCTGCTTGCACTGCTGCCGAAAGCGTCATACTCTTCTAATTCAAGGATTAGGAGAGGAAGCGCCCTCTCCTAATTCAACACACAAAGGGTGTGAAGAGGCGCAGGGAGCTCTGGTTATCCTCCTACTGGCCTAAACACTCAAGGTCCGTGCATGGAAAACAAACACGCACCATTCTCCAAAATCACGACGCTTCACTCCCGATTTCAGTCGCACTTCCTGTGTGTCTATAAGCTCCACATGCCTGAGCCACAGTGCAGTGGTGTAAGGTGGGCTGCATGCAGTCAGCCCCGGCAGCAATCCCTGGCACCACAGATGGTTTGCACCACCAAGACTAATGCCTGAGTGTAGAGCCAAGAGTAGCCCTGAGCCTCACCAGGCATGGCCAACACACCACCAAACAAACAAACAAACAAAAAAGCCCAACGGGTAAGAAAACACACAGAGGACATGGCAATGGGTCAGAACTTTGAGCTACTCAGGCATTTCTCAATCTCCCAATCTGCACACTTGAGGATCCAATTTCCAATTTATTTCCTAAAATGTTGGGAGCCGCTGGGGTCCCCACAATATCAGGAAAAGTGTTCCTTTCTAACTCTGAGGTCACTGGGGAATGGATGAAACTGATGGGCCTAACACGGTTCCAAAACACTTTTACTAATTCAATATAAAACAAGCTCTGTCACTATAGTCCAAAAGTAATGGGATTCCCCAGACCTTTAGCTCTTGGACAGAACTCAGTTCATGAGCTCAGCGCTAGGGCGCTCTAGGTGCATGGCTCTGGGAGATGCAAGTGCTGGCAGGCGCTCTTGGTGCATGCTGACTCTGGGAGCTGTAAGTGCTGGCAGCGCTCTTGGTGCATGCTGGCTCTGGGAGCTGCAAGTGCTGGCGGGCGCTCTTGGTGCATGCTGGCTCTAGGAGCTGCAAGTGCTGGGGGCGCTCTTGGTCCATGGTTCTAGGAGCTGCAAGAGCTGTCGGGCTCTTGGTGCATGGTTCTGGGAGCTGCAAAGAGCTGGCGGCGCTCTTGGTGCGTGGTTCTGGGAGCTGTAAGTGCTGGCGGGCGCTCTTGGTGCACGCCATGGCTCTGGGAGCCCAATCAAGGCCAGGGGGGACGCTTTTGAGACTTCCCCAGCCAGGCCCTTCGGGGCTGCAGTTGCCCCAGAAAAACAGAGGGGGCCCGATAAGTGTGCTCAGCTAGGCCACAGCAGCAGCGGCGGCATGCTTGGCCCAACTCACGCTGCTGTCTGAATCCTGGAGGGTGCTGGGGCATGATGGGATCCCGAGCATGGCGGAAGCGTGTCCTTTGGAAAGAGAAGGGGTGGCCTGCAGAGATAGTGCAGGGTAAGGCACCAGCCTTAACCAGGGTTCGGCCCCAAGTTCGGCCCCCACGCTCGCCCTGAACACTTTGCGGGTGGCCCAGAAGCAACCACAGAAAGGAAGAGACGCAGTGAGAACAGTTAGACTCTTCTGCCTGGCGAGGCTGGTGAGAAGGCCGTGAGGCTCACTGCACCTTCTCTTGCTAGTTACTGGACGTTGGACTTATTATTTTGTGCTTTCTGGGTCACACCCGGCGATGCACAGGGGTTCCTCCTGGCTCTGCACTCAGGACATCACTCCTGGCCATGCACAGGCACCCTATGGGATGCCGGAGATCCAACCTGGGTTGGACGTGTGAGCCAAACGCCCTCCCTGCTTTATCACTCCGGCCTCTGATTGGTCCTCTATAAACCCTTATTTGCATGCACAGTCCAGTTGGCTCCTACATCCCATCATTTGCCTAAAGTTACATCTGCAGTCTCGTTGGTCGATGCAATCTGATGCTTTTTAGGTCACCCCCATGATGATCAGGGGTTCCTGAAGCTCTGCACTCAGGAGTTACTCCTGGGAGTGCTATAGGGACTCTATGGGATGCCGGGATGGAACCCAAGTTGAATGACAGCACTGCAGCAAGCCCCAAAAACATCACAACCAAAGTGCAGGTGAGCAGCACAACTGAAGGGCGGGACCCAGGTGAGCACACCAGCAAGTCCTGACCCGACCCGTGAGCAACAAGCACCTCAGCCTATGCCAAAGCCCACCGCCCCACTTCACGACCATAACGGGCTTAGACAGACAGGACGGCAAGACAGCGTCTGCCTGGCAACAGGCCATATGGCCCCTCAAACATCACCAGAACTAATCCCTGAGTGCAGGGCTAGGAGGATCCCTTGGAATATCCTGGGGATGGCCACAAAACAAAAACAGTGGGAAAAAGGAAGAAACAGAAACAGAAACAGACAGAAGGAGCAGGGGTGACGCAACTAAAGTTCAGCAAGTGTCAGGTGGTACCAGAGTAATGGACCAAGGGTTAGGAAGTGTCAGTGGTACCAGAGTAACGGACCAAGAGTTAGGAAGTGTCAGGTGGTACCAGAGTAACGGAAACAAGGGTTAGGAAGTGTCAGGTGGTACCAGAGTAACGGACCAAGGGTTAGGAGGTGTCAGGTGGTACCAGAGTAACGGAAACAAGGGTTAGGAAGTGTCAGGTGGTACCAGAGTAACGGACCAAGGGTTAGGAGGTGTCAGGTGGTACCAGAGTAACGGACCAAGGGTTAGGAAGTGTTAGGTGGTACCAGAGTAACAGAAACAAGGGTTAGGAAGTGTCAGGTGGTACCAGAGTAACGGACCAAGGGTTAGGAAGTGTCAGGTGGTACCAGAGTAACGGACCAAGGGTTAGGAAGTGTCAGGTGGTACCAGAGTAATGGACCAAGAGTTAGGAAGTGTCAGGTGGTGCCAGAGTAACGGACCAAGAGTTAGGAAGTGTCAGGTGGTACCAGAGTAACGGACCAAGAGTTAGGAAGTGTCAGGTGGTACCAGAGTAATGGACCAAGAGTTAGGAAGAGTCAGGTGGTACCATGCCCTGCCCTGTGCCGGCACGAGCACCATGGATTTCTTTCTCACCTACGGAAACAGTGTCCTGGGGACAGGGAAACTCCTTCCCACAGGCCATGCCTGGGGAACTGAGACAGGGTTGCCCACGGTGTGTGAGGGGGGAATAAAGGCTGATGCGGAGTCAGGAGCCTACTGGGACCGTCAGGGATGGTTCAGAAGCACTGTTCCACTCACTGTCTGGGCAACCATTCTGGCGCAAGTTCGTGACCATGCTGAGATCAACACTCGGCCGGTCCACCAGGTGAGGCTTTCTGCTGGCACTGGAGAAGAATGGAGACGGGCCCGGGGAGCCAGTGACGCAGCCATCGCGCATGCAGTCTCTCCTCCTATGGTGACAGGACAAGGGACCGCAGCCATGGCAGGAGACCGAGTCTCTATCAGCGTGAGACTCACGGGCCGCCAGCCACTGCCACTGGACTCTGGTGGCCAAAGCCTGGCCCAGAAACGTGGCTGTGGCGAGCTGCTCCAGGACTGTAAAGCTGCATCGGGTGACTCATGCGCAGGGTGGACAGTCCGACACTCAACGCCAGGCCTCCACAAAATCCAAACATTCTGACCCATTTCTCAAACCACCACTCAATCTCTACCACTTTGGGCACTGTTTCTTTGCTTTCTCCAGCCCCTCAATCAATGTTTTCCAACCAACCCTGTGTGATTCAATGAACAAGGGCGTCATTCTTGTATGCCCAATCAGAGGGGAATAAACGCCGGCCTCTGTAGGGAAGAGAGAACTCTCCTCAAGGTATGGTGTTTGCTTCAATGTATGCATTGCAAGCCACAATGCAAAAAGGAGAGAGAGAGAGAGAGCGAGGAGAGAGAGAGAGAGAGAGAGAGAGAGAGAGAGAGGGAGAGAGAGAGAAGTGCCAGCCACAGAAGGCAGGCTCGGGAAGGGGACGTAAACTAGAGAATTGGTGTTAGTAATGTGCCCTAGAGGAGGGATGGGTACTGGAACATTATGACTGAAACCCAATCATGGACAGCTTTTAACTGTGTATCTCATGGTGAATAAAATATTCCGATGAGCAGAATATATATTACTTTTGAAAGCATACAAAAACCAAAACATAGCCAGAGCAAGCAAAAATCAACAACACTTTCCTAATCAAAAGTCTCTTATTTCAAGCTGCCTGGATTCTTCTCTCCATACTGCAGCTGGCCAGGAGTTCTGCTGCAGCACGCCTGCTCCTGGCCTCAGTCCACCCCAGCCACAGGGGAGGCCAGGAGACCTGGGCATAGTCCACGTTTTCAGGAAAGTTATTTGTTCACACATAAACGATAAATCAACACGCTGACTCAGACAGAACGGCTTTGGGCTTTGTGGGGAATGCAGAGCCATCGGGTTCCATTCTGCTGCCAGAACTAATAATAATTACTACATATATAATGTGCGAGAGAAGCAAAATGCAGAACTCCTCAGGGAGACATGTCTGGAAGAACCTCCATGCTCAGAGAGAGAGAGAGAGAGAGAGAGAGAGAGAGAGAGAGAGAGGACAGAGAGAGAGAAAGAAAGCTTCACTATCACCAATGCAGCTCAAATCAAAGAGTGAACATTTTTACTGTCTCCAAGAACTCAGGATACAATGGTACTGGTACCACACTAAACCCAATGCTGGACAATCTCCACCATCTCGGTCCAGGACAGCCCACCAGAACTGCCCACACTGCGAGAAGGAAAGTTCACTGCTGTCACTGTTCGTAAGCACACATGAGCCACCAACTACAGTAATTCTGTGCCTATGCCCTGGGCCCTTCCTCGCCGCACAGTCCCCAACCTCTATATAGGCATAAGGTGTGGAGCCAGGCAATTTGAAAGGCAGTGGGGGGAACAGGGTGGGACGGAAATCTCAGAAAAAGCACCTCCAGGGCGCTCCTACACTGACCGTGAGATACTGATTTAGAAAATGTGGCTGGCGTGACCAAGATTTTTTAATTTCTTTTCACCTCAACTGCTAAGTTCTGTCCCCTTCGATTACATTCCATGTGTCTGGTCGTGCATGGCTCGATGGTACAGACTGGAGAATACGGGACAATTCCTGAACGGTGACATCCTCGGGCTTCTATCGTAATTCAGGTGCAGACAGTTTGAGGAAAAGACACTGTTCCAAGGATAAAAACAGCAGCTGAAAACATGCAGCTACTTTTGCAAACTTAAGGGAAGCCCCGAGGATCGACTGTTTTCTCCTGCATCTCATGGCCAAGAACTTGGGCTCCCCGCAGGAGCGAGGCCAACGAGCACAAGAGCAAGCCGAAGTTGCTACTCTGCAATCCAAGAGACCATGCACAAAGGTAGAAGGAAGCCCTCCAAGGCCCTGGGGGGAGCATGCTGGGCCCTGGGAGCAGGGGAGCTACTGGAGAGCACAGCCCCTTCTCTGGGGGACCAGCTGCAGCCACGCCCGGGGCTCCCTCATCACCATTATCGCACCCTTTGCTTCAGCCTCAAACACCTGGGGCTTCTGTATCTTGGTCCCTCACTGCTACACAGCTCCCTGGCACCTACGTGCCCACCAGGCTTGGAGCCAGGCAAACTGAGCGGAGGCAGAGATGGGAGGGTGGGACGGAAACCTCACCATTTACTGTCAGGAGTTTGCATGGATGCTTGGGAAAAGCGTCTCTAGGTGACCCCTACTGAGCCCTCCAGCAGGGTCAGATGCGCTACACACACACACACACACACACACACACACACACACACACACTTCTCCAGGTGACCTGTCGGGGAACGTCGCTGGGTCCCCGACAGTGTCAGGACAGAGGTTGTCTTCTACCTCCGAGGACGCCGGGAGAAAGATGAAAACTCACGAG
The DNA here is from genome assembly GCA_021461705.1 of Cryptotis parvus. Taxonomy (NCBI): domain Eukaryota; kingdom Metazoa; phylum Chordata; class Mammalia; order Eulipotyphla; family Soricidae; genus Cryptotis; species Cryptotis parvus. The sequence continues at coordinate 19,407 of JAJIBD010024790.1, forward strand.
TCTGGTGCAGTTCCAAAAATGGCTTTTAATAGTACAAAAGCTCTTCCACAGCAATCCAATATAATGAACAAAACTCTAGCTCTGGTCCGAATTTAGACCATACAAAAGAGCCTAAGTCTCCCACCCAAAGAGAGAGGATCTCACCCAAGCTGAGTCCTACCCAGAAGGAGCAAAAGCCAAAGAGCAAAAGGCCAAAAGCCAAAAGCCAAAAGGCGCAGGAACCAAAAGCTGAAGGCTGAGGAACCAAAAGGCAAAAGGTTAAAGGTGAAGGGGCCTCAAGTCAGCCCCTTTATATACACCAAAGTAATCCAATCTGGAGGTTGTCATGCCAACAAAGAACCCTAAACAGAGTGTAGTGCCACACCCTATTGTAGGTATAAACAAAGGTTACACCAAGGACTAATCCCGAGATTATCTCTTATGTAAAACACTGGAGAGAGAGGGGCTGATATAAAGTAATACATCTTAACTTCATGAGCTTCATGTAATCTAGATGGTACCCACAAGGTCCTTATTATCTGCACCAGGGTGATTCTGAGTATCTTGTTCTCATGTACTGAAAGGGTCATACTCGCCTGCTTAGAGCAAACTAGTATGATCCTTCCTATAGTCTTCCTTTAGTCTCAGCGTAGCCAGGGTGGTAGTCTCCTGGTAAATTCTAACTGTCCCATGCTGGGTGCAGTGGGTATAAAGAGGAGCTGTGCCCAATCTAGAAAACATAGAAGTCTTAGTAGATGTATAAGTCAGAAGTTATTCAATCAAGGTGACTTCTGTAACTGCCACACCCTCTAGCAGTGTTTACATAGAAGAGAGATCTCATGAGAATGAACCTTGGTTTAAATAAGATTAATCTGGGAGGAGCCAAAACAACAAAACTCCCAGATTAGCTAAACATGTCCTCCAACAACGACCCATACTGACCCTCCAGCCGGGTCAGATGTGTACACACACACACACAAAAAAAAAAAAACACACACGTCTCTAGGTGACCCCCTACTAAGCCCTCCAGCCGGGTCAGATGCATACACACACACACACATCTCTAGGTGACCCCTACTGAGCCCTCCAGCCAGGTCATATGCATACACACACACACACACACACACACACGTCTCAGGTGACCCCTACTGAGCCCTCCAGCCGGTGTCAGATGTGTGTGTACACACACACACACACGTCTCAGGTGACCCCTACAGAGCCCTCCAGCCAGGTCAGATGTATACACACACACACACACACACACACCTCTCAGGTGACCCCTACTGCGCCCTCTAGCCGGGTCAGACGCACGAAGGTACAGGTGCTCACCCAATCACGCCGTGTCTATACCCACAGCAGGAGAACGTCAGTCACATGAGCTAACACCAGAACCAGCGCCCACCCCAGGCCTGCAGGGCTCAGAGGGAGTCGCCTCTCCGGATAAGGAAATGGACAAGGAGCCACCACACGACACAGGTGTCCCGAGGCCCAGAGCAGGAGACACAAGAGAGCATGGCTTACCCACTGGGATTCGGGCACTTCCCACATTCCCCAGCACTCAAGGTTCAGGAAGGATGCCAGAGGGGAAAGTGGGAGTGGGGAGGGCTGCTAGGTGCAAGGATCTTTCTTTTATTGGCTTTTTTGTTTTGTTTTTTGCTTTTTGCTTTTTTGGGTCACTCCTGGAGATGCTCTGTGGTTCTTCCTGGCTCTCCACTCAGGGAATTACTCCTGGCAATGCTGGGGGACCCTATGGGATGCCAGGGATAAAATCCTGGTTTGCCTAGTGCAAGGCAAATGCCCTCCCTGCTCTACTATCACTGCGGCCCTCTGATTGGTCCTCTATAAACCCTTATTTGCATACCCAGTCCCATTGGTTCCCCACATTCCTTCATCCGCATAAAGGCACATATGGAGTCTATTGGTTAGACAATCTGATGCCTTCTGGCTTTTGGCAGTGCTTGGGGACTACACGGAATGCCAGGGACCAAACCTGAGCCAACCCCGTGGAGGGCAAAGGCCCTACCTCCTGCACGTGTAGGGCAAATCCTCTACTACTGCCCTGCCCTGGCCCCTCCTTTAGTTTTTAATTGTCTTCCCCCACTCTAGCTACATTTTACATCTGTAGGATTTGGATTTATCTGTCATGTAAATTTTAAACAGCATTATAATATATGCATTTTTAATTTATGTACCTTTAATTTTTTGAAAAAAACTATCAGCTCATTAATTTACAAATATGTGGAAATGCAAGAGTCTTTAAATTTCTCTATATGTGTGCAGGTTCGGCACTTCCCCAATCAAAAACAACGCTGTCCTACGTGAATTTAAAAGAATCATAGAAAGAGAACAATAAAAGGACAAAGGCATCAGAACTAGAAATTATGTCTACATAACTGAGCTTAGAGTGGGGGGAGAGAGAATGGGGCCCTCGGGACACTGCGGAGGTTAGTGGGTGTTCTGATGAGGGAACAATGACAGCATGAGAAGTGTGTTTAACTGTGAAACAGGGGAACCTCAATAGAAACGTGAGGGGGAGGAAAATGGGGGGGGAAATGCTCAGGTCACTCTTAAACACTGTGCAAATTTTTAATTCTCTGAAACTCTTTTCCATTGTTGCCTGCTGCATTTGGAGCAACCCGTGCCAGCCTAAGTGCAGTGCTCAGGAGCAGAGCCGCACCCAGGCCTAGCAACGCCGTCAGCCCCGTAGGCCAATGGTACAAAACTCCCGGGCAGCACGTGCCAGGCATCAAACAGAGAGACAGAACACTCAGGAGGGCCTGTGTGCAGCCACCACTGCTTGGCCCCAGCCCCATATGTTCTCCTGACCCGCCGGGAGTGACTCCTGAGCACAAAGCCAGGAGTAAGCCCTGAGCCCACACTGTTAAACACAAAACAAAAAAAAAGACTTGTGAAGACAAATCTATACTGTAGCAGTACATGCAGACAGAATTACTTCCAATTACTGGAGAGCAGTAAAATCATTATTGTTACCATGCATACAGAGACAGTTTTTATACAGTCAGCTTCAGTATTTACCCTCAATCTGTTTTGCTATTATTCTATTTCCGTTCGTTTGGGCTTTAAGAAGCTGCCTTGGACGATCTTGCTGTGACAGTCATCTTCAACTCCACCCAGGCCCCCGTCGCAAAGACCCTCTAGCACGGTCCTCGTGTCCCTCTTCTTTGCCCTGCACTGCCCTCCTGCCCCCTCCACCTCTCCCGACTGTCCCCGCCACCTCCCTCTCTGCTCTCCCGACTGCTGACAATGTCACTCAAGCAACCAAGTGGTCTTAGAGTCGCTCCAGACGCTGAGCGAGCTCACCAGCTATCCTGATCTTACTAACCAAAGTTCGGTTCTGTTGCTGCAGTTGTTTCTGGTTTAGTTTGGGGCCACGCCCGGCAGTAATCAGGTTTCCTCCTGGCTCTGTGTTCAGGGTCACGTCCAGAAGGTTCAGGACCATGGATAGTGCTGGGAATCAAGCCTAGGTTGGGCCAGATGCATGCAAGGTACACATACTTACATTGCTATATCACTTACATAGGTTTAAAATCAGAATGGAAAACAACATAGACCACCCTTAAAAACAGAGCACTTCAGCTTCCACACAACCTAGCAATCCCACTCTGGAAGATGCCCCGAGGTCTGGTCCTGGACTCTCCAGCAGCCGGAATCTGGAAATGGCCTAACGTCCAAGAACAGAGCACGGGTACAAAAGCTCTGGCCCCTGTCACAGTGGAATACTGCCCGCCATAGGAAAAGATGAAGGCATGCGGTCTGCTGCACCATGGGCGGATGTGGATGGCTTATCGCTGACTGGACCCAAAGGAGAAGGGCATACAGAATGATGTGTCTTAGCTCTCACATAAAGAAATACAGTGAGAAGCCGAGTGTCAGGCAGCAGGGAGGGGCGTTTGCCTTGCACTCCATGCGACCCGCCTTGATACCTGGCATCCCATACAGTGCCCTGAGCACCGCCAGCAGGAATTCCTGAATGCAGAGTCAGGAGGAACCCTGAGCATTGCCAGGGTGGCCCAAAACAAATGTAGTGAGGGCATAGCAAATCGCAAAGGAAACACAAGGAGCAGGAGAACTGGTCTCAGAAGAAATTCGTCATGGGCAGGTCTCAGAGGTAGGTCTGGGAAGGAAGCACGACATGATAGAGGGAAGGGGTCACTCTGGAGGACAGAGCACATGGGCTGCAAGGGTCTCCCATAAGTGGCTACCGAGCCCCACAGCCGCCACCACCACCGGAGAAGCCACAGGCCAGAAGCTCAGCTGTCCCGCTCGACCCATGGAGCAGCCCATGGAGCACCAGGAGGACAAAAATGGCTCGGCCGCTGGCCAGCTTCCACACAGCTCCTAGGGTCAGCAGAACACGTGGGGATGTGGCCACACCACCCAGACTGGGAGGCGGTGGGGGTTTGGGCCCCTTCCCCCATGTCCCAGGGGCAGGCTACGTGACCCACAGCCCACCACCAGCAAAGCCAGAGAGAAGAGACAGTCCAGACGCAAGGTTGTGCCAGGCTTAGATATTAATCAAGTTTAGGATCAGCCTTCCCAGGATCTTGCCCATGTATACACTGTAATGATCACTGTAGTTGCAACAAACTGGGGCGTGATGGGGAATGGGGGAGTGAGGTATGGCCTTGGCCTGAGGTGGTTGTAAGGGCACATTGGTGGGAGGCATTGGTGTTGGGAAGGGGCACTGGTAGAGGGACGGGTGCTGGGCCCTGCATGACTGAGACCCAAGGATGAACATCTTAATTGTATTACCTCACGTGCTAGAAAAAAACTGTAAAAATTAAATAAAATATAAAATAATAAAATGTAAATAAAGTGTCTCCATAAAGGCAGGCCGGGAGGGGTATAATGGGGAAGGGATGGAGGGAAGAGGATATCGGGCATGGGTGGTACCGGAACACTGGATTCTCGAAGCTCAGCCAGAAAGAACTGTGCAATTCATGGCGTTATACTTAGAAACAAGCCCAAAGACAAAAGAAAATAGGTAAAATAAAGTTGGGAGGGGTGAAGACATGGCCAAGCAATAAAGTACCGGCCTGGCTATGGGGGAGCCTTGGAGTAGACCACAGGCACCCCCACGGTCCCCCAGAACCACAAGGCCCCAACAATCAGAAGGGCACCCCTATAACTGTAAGTATCCATGGGGCGGAGGGCGGTGGTGCACCAGGTAGGGCATTCGCCTTACCGAGCCAGCCCGGGCTCAAGCCCAGCATTCCATGTGATTTTTATTCTTTTTTGGGTCACATCTGGCAATGCTCAGGGTTACCCTGGCTCTGCACTCAGGAATTACTCCCGGCAGTGCTCGGGGGACCTTACGAATGCCGGGCATCGAACCCGGGCGAGTATGTGACGGCCGCGTGCCAGGCAAACGCCCTACCTGCTGGTCTATTGCTCCAGCATCCCCAGCATCCCATATGCCCCCCCCAAGAACTTCCAGGGGTAATTCCTGAGTGCAGAGCCAGGA
>JAJIBD010024791.1:0-26988 GCA_021461705.1 Cryptotis parvus
CAACACATAGTGATACCCAGCCAGGTCTTACACCTTGCTCTGTGCTCAGGTATTTCCTTCCTGTTATAGGGAGACCATATAGATCACCAGAGACTGAACTACACACACACTGTTGACCCAGCACTGAAATCAGGATTAGAACCATCCCATGCCTGGAGATATTTTATGGTAAAGCTTTGTTCCTCGGGGGAGAAAGGCCAGTTGGTGGAGAAACAGTGGCGTGTCAAGCTTGTAGAGCTCTTAGACATCAGTGATTTCAAACGGTGCCTGGAATTGTTAGTTCCCACACTCTTTCAGCATCTAAGAGGTTCTAAATAGATTCCTCGATATGAACACTCACAAAAGTTTCTAACTCAATTGAGTGAAATTCTTTTCACTAGAAATTCAATTGAGTGAAATTCTAAGTGAAATTCTTAGGAAAAACTGCAAGAACCTTCTTCTCCTTCTCCTCCAGTTCTTTCAGTAGTCTGTGGAATGATGGTGTATCTCCGCTTCACAGACTTTAATATTCTCCTGTAGAAATTGGCACAGGGGTTGAAGTCTCTTATTCTAGAAGCAAATTAATAACAAAAATTTCAGTAACAAAAATAACATAGTTTTCAGTAACAAAAATAATGTACACACAGACACATTTACACTGAGTGAAACATGATCATTTTTTAAAAGAGAGTCTGCAAAGTAATATGTGGTGTGGGAGAAGTAAAGATATACACTTTGATAGGAAAATGAGTTTGAAAGAGAACCCAAGCACAGAGATAGAGACACGTTCTATTGAGTTCATTGTCGACCTGAACTGTCACTGTCACTGTCTTCCCATTCATCATCGATTTGCTCGAGTGGGCACCAGTAACATCTCCATATGTCCTTACTCATGCTAGTAGAGCCCAAAGGCACCTGCTTGGTCCAGGAACATAAAGACCCTCAAACCATTACATCAGGTCATGGGAATGAGGTCTATAATTGTTACTGGTATTTGGCATATCAAACACGACACGGGAGGCTTGCCAGGTTCTGCCGTGTGGGTGGGATACTCTTGTATTCAGTTAGAGATCATAAAGGAATTCTCACAACCCAGGATTGAAGCTACCTCCAAATGCCTCCCCAAGGCACCTGCAAGCTGACCGAATCAAGCACTGTTGAAGGAACACACAGTTGGACAATAGTACAGCAGGCAGAGTGTTTGCCTTGCACGCAGCCAACCTGGATTCAATCCCGGGCATCCCATGTGGTCCCCAGAGCACTGCCAGGAGTAATTCCTGAACCTTGCCAAGTGGCACCCCAAAAAATAAAAATTAAAAAAAATGTAAAGGAGCAAAAAATATTACGTGGAGCAAAGAAAGCCTCTTCAACAAATGGTGCTGGGAAAACTGGGCAGCTACATGTAAAAAAATGAACTTAGACCTCCTTCTAACGCATGCACAAAAGTCAGATCAAAATGGATTCTAGATCTCAACATCAGACATGAATCTATAAGGTACATCGAAGAAAACATAGGAGAAACGCTCACGACATCGAAACGAAAAGTATCTTTAAAGATGACACACCACTGACCAAGCAAATGGAAGCAAAGATAAACAAATGGGATTATATAAAACTAAAAAGCTTCTGCACCTCAAAAGAAACGGTGACCAAGATACAAAGACAATCCACAGAGTGGGGAAAGGATATTCACCCAATACCCATCTGACAAGGGGTTAATATCCAGGATATATCAGGCACTGGTAGCACTCCACAAGAAAAAAAACAGCCAACCCCATCAAAAAATGGGGAGAAGAAATGAACAGAAGCTTCCAAAAAAGAAGAAACTCCGAATGGCCAAAAGGCATATGAAAAAGTGTTCTTCATCTTTAATCATCAGGGAGATGCAAATCAAAACAACAATGAGGTACCATCTCACACCACAGAGACTGGCACACATACAAAACAGCAAGAACAACCAGTGCTGGCGTGGATGTGGGGGAAAAAGGGACTCTGATCCACTGTTGGTGGGAGTGCCGACTGGTCCAGCCCTTTTGGAAAACAATATGGGCATTCCTCCGAAAACTAGATATTGAGCTCCCATTTGATCCAGCAATAGCACTCCTGGGAATATACCCGAGAGACCAAAAAACACATAGCAGAAACACTATCTGTACTTCTTTATTCATCTCTGCGCTATTCACTATAGCTAGAATCTGGAAACAACCTAAATGCCCGAGAACAGAGGACTGGCTAAAGAAACTGTGGTTCATCTACACTATGGAATACTATGCGGCTGTCAGAAAAGATGACATTATGAAATTTACCTGCAAATGGAGGGACATGGAGACTATCATGCTGAGTGAAATTAGTCAGAAGGAAAAGGACAGATATAGAATGACTGCATTCATTAATACGACATAAATAGATACCAGTGTTTTACTAAATGTGGGAAATGGTAATGGCAGATTAAGACTCACCATTGAATATACACAAAGAGACTTAAGTGATAAACTCTAAATATCTGCAGGGCTAGCCACAATGTGTAAAAGAAGAGGCAGAGAGATGCAGAGACAGAGAGAGAGACAGAGAGAGAAACAGAGGAAACTGGGGTACCTGCTATTAAGGCAGCATGGGGGTGGGCAGGAGGGGGTGGGGTACATTGGTGGTGGAAATGGGGCACTGGTGGAGGGATGGGTGCTGGTATACTGTATTACCAAGAACCAATTATGATCACCTTTGTAAGTGTATGTTTCACTGTGGTATAATAAAAAATTTAAAAAAATGTAGAAAGTAAATAAATAAATAGATAGATAGAAAGATAAATAAATAAATAAATAAATAAATAAATAAATAAATAAATAAATAAATAAATAAACTCTGCTTGCATTTTGCATTACTGCCTGGTTTCTTTGTGATTCCTAAGAACTTGCGACTCCAGACCCTAAGAGAGGAACAGAGCAGTGGCTAGGGCACTTGTGTTGTTGCATGCACCTGACCTGGGTTTGCTCCTTGCACCGCATATGGTCCCCAAGTCCCACCTGGAGTGATCCCTGAGTGCAGAACCAGGAATATGACTTGAACATAGCCAGGTGAGACTCCCAAAACCAAGAACAAAGTAAAGGCTCTGAAAGATTGAGTTGATCTAGGTCAATTTTGCCAGGTGAGCAACACAACGGAACAATCATACTGTCAAGGATGTGCCCGGACCGGAGGTCTGGAGCGCACACGCCGGAGCACGGGTTCGAGGCCCAGGCCCACCCGCCCCTCCAGCTGTTCCAGGGCCTGCCTGGGACTAGTCCTCAGAAGACCCGCCTAGTGTAGCTCCTGTGCCAGAGAAGAGGGCGCAAAGCGGCCGGAAGGAGGCGCTGGGGAGACAGGAGGATCACGCAAACTGAGAGAACAGGAAATTATAAATAATCCTGATGTCTGAAAAAGTGATTTTGGGGTAAATGTTGGGGTTTCTATCTGATTGCAGTATTCCCTGGATTGCCAATCCACTGGTCTGTGAGTTAAGCGCTTTGTGCTTTAACAAGTTAAAACATTCAAGACGCCCTTTCCTTGGGAAGCCACCAGGCCTAGCCGCCTTCTGGTTCGTGATTCCCTGACTCCTGGATCGCTTTTCCAGTCCCAGCATTCCCAGTTGATTTTCCTACCACGCAGGCACGCCAGGAAATAACCAATGAGGGAACGGCGAGCCCAAGACCTGCCAATCGCCAGCTGGGAGGTGCGTGAGGGGCGTGGCCAAACAGCTCCAGCCTCCATTGGGGGTTCATCCAGGCCTCAGGCCGTCCAGTGGCTCCTGCACCCATGGGCGCGAACTGAACTATTCAAGTAAAATAAGTCAGAAGCAGTGGAGCACAGGGCACTAAGAAAATTACTTCTGGGGCTGGAGCTACAGCACAGCAGGTAGGCATTTGCCTTGCATGTGGCCAACCTGGGTTCGATGCCAGGCATCCCGTATGGTCTCCTAAGCACTGATAGGAGTAATTACTGAGTGCAGAGCCAGGACTAATCCTTGAGCATCACCAGATGTGACCCAAAAGCAAAAAATAAATAAATTAATTAATTAAAAAAATTCTTATAAAACTGTTTCAAATGTAAAAGTGTTCAGATTAGACTCATGGGAGCCTATGTGCTGTTGGGGATTGAACTTGAGTTGTTTGTGTGAAGGGTAAGAGCTCTGCTGCTGTACTATGGCTCTTGGAGAGAATTTCATTTCTTTCCTTTTCTTTCTCTCCCTCCCTGTCTCTGTCTGTCTCTGTCAGTCTCTCCCACACCCTCTTGATTTTGGGCCACAACTGGTGGTGCTCAGAGGGGTTTCCTGGTCGTTCTTTTTTTTTTTTTAAGGTCTAGTACAGTAGTGCTTTATTTTTTTTAAATTTTTTAATTTTACAATTACAAAGATATACAATTTAAAAGTTCATATTTGGGTTTTGGTCATAAAATGTTCCAGCACCCATCCCGCCACCAGTGCCCATCTGTGACCACAAATGTCCCCGGTTCCCTCCCCCTCCCTCAGCCCTCCTACATGGCAGGTTCTTTATTTCTTTCCCCTTTCTCTCTCTTTCTCTTTTCCTTCCCCTCCAGACTATGGATTACAGAACATACATTAAAGGGTTGTCATGTGTATCTTTGCCTCTATTTAATGCTCAGTTCTAGGTTGGCATTAGTACCCTCGACAATTGTTAGCACACTGTTCCATTTTCTGTCTTACCTAGTCTCTGACTCCCACACGTTTGTGATAATTTCCACCTTTTACAAGACCTCCTGATATATGTTTCACTTGACCTTGGATATTGGTATCATAATATGTACATATATAGTTATGTTATGCAGATAAATGCAGTCATTCTGTATCTGACTCTCTCCTTCTGGCTAATTTCGCTCAACATAATCTTCTCCATGTCCCTTCATTTATAGGCAAATTTTATAACTTCATTTTTCCTAACAGCTGCATAGTATTCCATTGTTTAGATATACCAAAGCTTTTTTATCCAGTCATCAATTTTCGGGCACTCTGGTTGCTTCCAGAATCTGGCTATTGTGAATAAAGTTCTTGGGGAAATCATATGAGGTGTCAAGGAATTGAAACTGGGCCGTCGATGTGCAAGCCAAATGCTTTACCCACGTACAATTGATTGGGCCACGGGTTTCCCTTTCTTGACAAATAAAACTGAGAGATTAAAATATTTAACAGTGACTAAATAACTCAGGAAAAATATGCAAAACAACACTTCCATGTCTCATCACTATGATGCACAGTTTTTTATTAATAAGATTTTCTCTTTTCCTTATTTTTCTTTTAAATTAAAGTCCATTGGATCCAGATGAAATGTTAAGTCGCTGGATAGCTTCATTCGTATCTTCTCCTAATTTTTTTTACTGGACAGTCACGCAATGGAGTAGGTACGGCATAAAACCCTTCTGAATCTTCCCTAGTCAAAATATAACGGAATCATATCTAGTTAAAATACGTAATAGTGTTACGTATTTCATCATTACTTTCATTTTTCCTGCTATGGACTTAGCAAAGGGCCCAGTCCTAGGAAGATGTGGCACCTCACCCTTATCTCTAGAAATGCCGAATGCGGAAGTAATATTCCATATCCTCTAACTCTCTTAGCTACAGCTCAGTAACTGCGCAATTCCTTGACACTGATCCCTCTTGGCAAAGCTCTCATGGTTGGGGATTTCCTCTGAACAAATTCCAAGTCTGTTCATCCTCATTAAACACAATGTTGAAAGATCGTCCCTAGTGGAAAATACTGTAGGGCTAATATGCTGCTCCTCTAAGTTTTAATTGTTAAGGAAAATTTCCAAAAAAGTTCATTTGAGGCAAAGAAAAGGCTCTAGCGTCTTCCACCTTAGGTTTAGAAGATCACTGAATCCCAGAACACTTTTGCCAATGATCCACAATTGCCCCCAGGATTTCTACTTTTGCCAGTTTCCTAATCTTCGTATCTAGAAGAATGAGAAGGAAACTCTAAGTGGCTGTGAACAGCAATATGTAAATTTGTTTGACTAAGGGAAAACTAAAAAATAATAGAATGTGTCAATAGGTCACTTTTATAAGCAAGAATGACTTTCATGGCTAGGGAAAAGGGAGATGTAAATTTCAAAGTTATTGTGCATGTTGTGTGTGTGTGTGTGTGTGTTTGAAGCAAGATAGTTTTCATTGAAAGAAGTTTACTTAGAAAGAAGTTAGAAGGAGAAAGGGTGGAGTGTATGTTAAAGAGAGACCTCAGACTTCTCCAGAGTGGAGAAAGCAGAGCAACACAGGCTTGAGAGGAAACCTGAGTACATGTTGGGAGAGGAACACGGGCTTTCGAGGGGAAGCAGTTCAGAGCTGCTTGTAATTTCCCTTACCTCTGTTCTGCAGTTGCCCGAAGCATCCTTATGCTGCCCAGCAAACAACGGTGCTGTGGGAGAGACGCCATATGTGAATATCTGATCCAAGCGCACACTAAGGTACGTGCGTTTAAAGAGAGACATTTTGCAGAGCTTAATTTTTTTTAATTTTTAAATATTTTATTATAGACTGTGAGATATACAGTTACAAAGATGTTCATGTTCGGGTTGCGGTCATAGTGTTCCAGCACCCATCCCCCCATCAGTGCCCATTTCCCACCACCAATAACCCCAATTCCTACCCCTTCCCTAGCCTGCCTCTATGGCAGGTTCTTTATCTCTTCTATCTCTCTCTGTCTGTGTCTCTCCTCACTTTTCTTTCTCTATCTCTCCTCTCTCCTCTCTCTCCTCCCTCCTCTCTCTCCTCTTTCCTCTCTCTCTTCCCCCCTTTCTATCTCCTCTCTCTTCTCCTCCAGAGTCGAGAAATCAGAGAGCAATACAGGCTTAAGAAGGAACCTGGCTACATGTTGGAGAGAGAACATTTTGTACATGTTCCGGCATCCCATGGTCCCCCGAGCACTGCCAGTAGTAATTCCTGAGCAAAAAAAAAAGAATCCAGAAGTAACCGCTGAGCATTGCCAGGTGAGACCCAAAAAAGAAAAGAAAAGCAAAGAAGAGAGGAGAGAGAGAGAGAGAGAGAGAGAGAGAGAGAGAGAGAGAGGAGGGACTTCAGTGCCCCAGTGTCGGGAACGGCCGCCGGGGTCCCCAACAGTGTCAGGACAGAGGTTCTCTTCTATCTCTGAGAATGCCGGGAGGACATCAGGGGTCCATGTGGTACCCAGATCAAATACAGAAGTTCACACTTGCAAAACATGTGCTCTGCCACTATATTCATTCCCTAAGCTTGATCACTTGATCACTTGAATCCCATTATTCATCGATTTGCTCGGGTGGGTGCCAGTAACATTTCCGTTGGACCCTATCACGTGCCAATGTAGCCCAATGGCATCTAGTTGTTTCAGGAATATGAAGAGCCTCAAACTTTTCCTTCAGTATCCTGTCCAAGAACTTGACCATCTTGTAGGTGGGTGGCCACATTATCTTTTGACATCCCGTGGGATCCAGTCAGTACCAGCCCTAGTCCAGCGGTCTTCTCCAAATCGCATTACATGTCCAGTTCATCTGATTTTTGATACCTTGGCAAATGAGATAGCATCCCTGATTCTGGAATAGCGCAAGAGGTTAGAACTCTGGATTGCTTCTCTCATTTGAGTGAGGCATGATATTCCAAGCATAGCTCTTTCGATTCCTCGATGGGAGACCTGAATAGCATTCTCATCCTGCCTTGGTCGGGCCCAGGTCTCTGAGGCTATGTTAATACAGGGAGAATGGTGGAGTTGAATAGATGTGCCCAGAGCCGGAGGTTATTTGTCCTTTTAGCTATTTCTTCTATGCTTTTGAAGGCATTCTGTGCCACTCTCTTCCTCCTACACAGCTCAGGTCGTTCATCATGTTGACTTCTCGACCTAGGTACACATAACTGCTGCATTCAGAGTTCAGAAATAAGCCGTATTTTTTATGATCAATTGATTTTTCACAAGTGTGCCAGAAGAAAAGGCTTATAACATGAGGCTACAACAGCTGGAGAGCCACATGCATTTCCAAGAAAATTGTGCCCCTTCCTTAGACCATGTGCAAATTTGAGCTAGAAGTGGGCCATGCCGCAAAACCTAGAGCCGAAACAGTTGGATAGCCGTCAGGAAGTTTCAGTAATGAATTAAGCAGTGAGTTCTTGGTTGGGAAAACGAAAAGCACATGCAACAATGAAATAAATTGGATTTTAACAAAATAAAAGAAAGATGTAGTACTTAAAATGGTATCATCAAAATTGTAAAATGACAGCACTCAGGATGGGAGAAAATCTTGGCATGTCGTATAAGGGAGCATGTGTGGCTACTGTAGGAAAAGCAGCATAGTTCAGAGATCAGGCTAGGACCAAGGGCTAAGGGTTGGCCGCAGCTGAGTGTGGCCTGGTGTACTGGAGACCGACTTCAGTCCCTGGCACAGCAGAAAGAAAAAAAAAAACACTAGTGTTAAGACTTGAGTGTTTCTTTTTTTTTCTTTTTGATTAAAATAAAATAAAATATATTTATTCTAACCCTGGCCTGCCACCCAAGCAGAGCCTCACAACAAGCCAGACGATACCCCTTCTCCACGGGGGACACCATTTTCCACATCCAGACTTCCCTCTCTCGTCACAACTCCACCCAGTAGACCAGACTATCACAGCCCGGATCATCGACACCCATCCTGCAGCAGGTTTTTTTTCAATCCGGCCCAGGTATGCTGAATCAGAGACTCTCAGACATGGGGCAGAGCTGCAACGTGCTCTCCCTGTGCCCAGCCACTCATGAGGCATCCAGAAGGCATGGAGGGTTCTAGCCCTGGCATGCCACCCCAGGAAAGACTCACAACAAGCAGACGATCCCCCTACTCCATGGGGGCTGCCATTTTCCACATCCGGACTTCCCTCTTGTCAAACTCCACACAGCAGACCAGTCTATCACAGCCATGATCATCGACACCCATCATGCAGCAGATTTTTTTCAATCTGGCCCAGGTATGCTGAACCAGAGACTCACAGACATGGGCCGGAGCTGCTTCATGCTTTCCCTGTGCCCAGCCGCTCAAAAGGCACCTGGGAGGCATGGCGGGTTCTAGCCCTGGCCTGTCACCCCAGTAGAGACTCACACAAGCCTGACGACCCCCCTACTCTATGGTGGCCGCCATTTTCCACATCCGGACTTCCCTCTCGTTAAACTCCACACAGCAGACCAGACTATCACATGATGAGCTAGACTGTGATAGGCTGGTCTGCTGGTGGAGTTCTGAGGAGGGGGAAGTCAGGGCGTGGAAAATGGAGGTCCTCAAGAATGGAGGGTCGTCTGGCTTGTTGTGAGGCTCTGCTGGGGTGGCGGGATGTTGGAGGACAGATTTAGCTAACCTGAGAACTTTGTTGTTTTGCCTACTTCCAGCTTAATCTACTTAAATCAAGGTTCATTCTAATGAGACCTCTCTTCTATGTAAACACTGCTAGAGGGTGTGGCAGTTACAGAAGTCACCTTGATTGAATAACTTCTGACTTATACATCTACTAAGACTTCTATGTTTTCTAGATTGGGCACAGCTCCTCTTTATACCCACTGCACCCAGCGTGTGACAGTGGAATTTATCAGGAGACTACCACCCTGGCTATGTTGAGACTATAGGAAGACTATAGGAAGGATCATACTAGTTTGCTCTAAGCAGGCGAGTGTGACCCTTTCAGTACACGAGCACAAGTTACTCAGAATCACCCTGGTGCAGATAATAACAAGAAGGACCTTGTGGTACCATCTAGATTACAT
The DNA here is from genome assembly GCA_021461705.1 of Cryptotis parvus. Lineage (NCBI taxonomy): Eukaryota > Metazoa > Chordata > Mammalia > Eulipotyphla > Soricidae > Cryptotis > Cryptotis parvus. The sequence continues at coordinate 9,717 of JAJIBD010024791.1, forward strand.
GAAGCTCATGAAATCAAGATGTATTACTTTATATCAGCCCCCTCTCTCCAGTGTTTTACATAAGAGATAAACTCTGGATTAGTCCTAGGCATAACCTTTGTTTATACCTGCAATAGGGCGTGGCACTACACTCTGTTTAGAGTTCTTGTTGACATGACAACCTCCAGATCAGATTACATAGGTGTATATAAGGGGCTGACTTGAGGCCCCTTCACCTTTTACCTTTTGGCTCCTGTGGCTTTTGGCTCCTAGGCCTTTTGATTTTAGCTTTTGGCTTTTGGGTCGTTGGCCTTTTGCTCCATTTTCTGGGGAGGACTCATCTGAGTGAGATCCTCTCTCTTTGTTGGGACACTTAGGCTCTTTTGTATGGTCTATGTTCGGACCAGAACTAAAGTTTGTTCATTATATTGGACTGCTGTGGAAGAGCTTTTGTATTATTAAAAGCCATTTTTGGAACTGCCCCCGACTCGTGAGTTTTCATCTGTTCTCCCGGCATCCTCGGAGGTAGAAGAGAACTTCTGTCCTGACATTGTTGGGAATCCTGGGGCATTCCCTGAGAGCGGGCCCGGGCTAGAACCTGGCATCCCTCCTGGGCAACTCATGAGCGGCTGGGCACAGTGAGAGCCAGTAGCAGCTCTGACCCATATCTGTCTCTGGATCAACATATTTGGCCCTGGGATTAAAAAAAGACACAGCAGGGTGGATTTCGATGAGCCAGGCTGTGATAGGCTGGTCTGCTGGGTGGAGTTCTGACAAGGGGGAAGTCCGGATGTGGAAAATGGAGGTCCTCATGGAGTGGGAGGTCGTCTGGCTTGTTGTGAGGCTCTGCTACTGTGGTGGGCCAGGTCTAGAACGTGCTATCCCTCCCGGGCACCTCATGAATGGTTGGACACAGAGCCTTTAGCAGCTCTGCCCCATGTCTTTCTATGCATCAGATACCTGAGCCGGATAAAAAAAGACTGCAGCAGGGTGGATGTCGATGAGACAGGCTGTGATAGGCTGGTCTGCTGGGTGGAGTTCTGATGAGAGGTACATCCGGATGTGACAAATGGAGGTGCTCATGGAGTGGGGAATAGTCTGGCTTGTTGTGAGGATCTACTGGGGTGGCAGGCCGGGGTTAGAACCTGCCATCCCTTCCGGGCACCTCATGAGCGGCTGTGCACAGTGAGAGCTAGTAGGAGCTCTGCCCCATGTCTGTCTCTGAATCAGCATACCTGGGCCGGATTAAAAAGGACTGCAGCAGGGTGGATCTCGATGAGACAGGCTGTGATAGGAAGGCTGCTGGGCAGAGTTCTGATGAGGGAGAAGTCCGGATGTGGAAAATGGAGGTCCATATGGATTGAGGGATCATCTGGCTTGTTGTGAGGATCTGCTGGGGTGGCGGTCCAGGGCTAGAACCTGCCATCCCTCCCAGGCACCTCATGAGCAGCTGGGCACAGTGAGAGCCAGTAGCACCTTTGCCCCATATCTGTCTCTGGATCAACATACCTGGGCCAGATTAAAAAAGACTGCAGCAGTGTGGATTTAAATGAGCCAGGCTGTGATAGGCTGGTCTGCTGGGTGGAGTTCTGACAAGGGGGAAGTCCGGATGTGGAAAATGGAGGTCCTCATGGAGTGGGAGGTTGTCTGGCTTGTTGTGAGGCTCTGCTGGGGTGGCAGGCCAGGTCTAGAAGTGCTATCACTCTTGGGCACCTCATGAGCGGTTGGGCAGAGTGAGAGCCTTTAGCAGCTCTGCCCCTTGTCTGTCTGTGCATCAGATGCCTGGGGCGGATAAAAAAAAGACTGCAGCAGGGTGGATCTCGATGAGCCAGGTTGTGATAGGCTTGTCTGATGGTGGAGTTCTGATGAGGGGGAAGTCCGGAAGTGGAAAATGGAGGTCCTCATGGAGTGGGGGGTCGTCTGGCTTGTTGTGAGGGTCTGCTGCGGTGGCGGGCCAAGGCTAGAACCTGCGATCCCTCCCAGGCACCTTCTTAGCAGCTGGGCAAAGTGAGAGCCAGTAGCAGTTCTGTCCCATATCTGACTCTGGATCAGCATACCTGGGCCTGATTAAAAAAGAATGCAGCAGGGTGGATCTCGATGAACCAGGCTGTGATAAGCTGTTCTGCTGGGTGGAGTTCTGACAATGGGGATGTCCGGATGTGGAAAAGAGGTCCTCATGGAATGGGGAGTCTGGCTTGTTGTATGGCTCTGCCTGGGCTGCGGGCCAGTGCTAGAACCTGCTATACCTCCCGGGGACCTCCTGAGCGGCTGGGTACAGTGAGAGCCATTAGCAGCTCTGCCCCATGTCTGTCTCTGGATCAGCATACCTGTGCTGAAAGAAAAAAGATGACAGCAGGGTGATCTCAATGAGCCAGGCTGTGATACGCTGGTCTGCTGGGTGGAACTCTGACGAGAGGGAAGTCCGGATGTGGAAAATGGAGGTCCTTAGGAGTGGAGGGCCGTCTGGCTTGCTGTGAGGCTCTGCTAGGATGTAGGGCCAGGACTAGAACCTGCCATCAGTCCCGGGCAACTCATGAGCGGCTGGGCACAGTGAGAGCCTGTAGCAGCTCTGCCCCATGTCTATCTCTGGATGAACATACCTGGGCGGGATTAAAAAGACTGCAGCAGGGTGGATTTCAATGACACAGGCTATGTTAGGCTGGTCTCCTGTGTGGAGTTCTGACGAGGGGGAAGTCCGGAAGTGGAAAATGGAGGTCCTCATGGAGTGTGGGTTCGTCTGACTTGTTGTGAGGCTCCGCAGGGGAGGCGGGCCAGGGCTAGAACCTGCCATCACTTCCGGGCAACTCATGAGTGGCTAGGCACAGTGAGAGCCAGTAGCAGCTCTGCCCCATGTCTGTCTCTGGATCAGCATACCTGGGCCAGATTAAAAAAGACTGCAGCAGGTGGATTTTGATGAGCTAGGCTGTGATAGGCTGGTTTGCTGGGTTGAGTTCTGACGAGGAGGAAGTCCGGATGTGGAAAATGGAGGTCCTCATGGAGTGGGGGCTCGTCTGACTTGTTGTGAGGCTCTGCTGGGGTGGCGGGAGAGGGCTAGAATCGGCCGTCCCTTCCGGGCACCTCATGAGTGGCTGGGCACAGTGAGAGCTAGTAGCAGCTCTGCCCCATGTCTGTCTCTGAATCAGCATACCTGGGTCGGATTAAAAAAGACTGCAGCAGGGTGGATCTCGATGATACTGGCTGTGATAGGAGGGCTGCTGGGTAGAGTTCTGATGAGGGAGAAGTCCGGATGTGGAAAATGGAGGTCCATATGGATTGAGGGATCATCTGGCTTGTTGTGAGGATCTGGGGTCGCGGGCCAGGAATAGAACCTGCCATCCCTCCCGGGCACCTCATGAGCAGCAGGGCACAGTGAGAGCCAGTAGTAGCTCTGCCCCATATCTGTCTCTGGATCAACATACCTAGGCCAGATTAAAAAAAGACTGCAGCAGGGTAGATTTCGATGAACCAGGCTGAAATAGGCTGGTCTGATGGTTGGAGTTCTGTCAAGGGGGAAGTTCGGATGTGGAAAATGGAGGTCCACATGGAGTGGGAGTTCGTCTGGCTTGTTGTGAGGCTCTGCTGGGGTGGCGGGCCAGGTCTAGAACGTGCTATCCCTCTCGGGCACCTCATGAGTGGTTGGGCAGAGTGAGAGCCTTTAGCAGCTCTGCCCCATGTCTGTCTGTGCATCAGATACCTGGGCCAGATAAAAAAAGACTGCAGTAGGGTGCATCCCGATGAGCCAGGTTGTGATAGGCTTGTCTGATGGGGGAGTTCTGATGAGGGGGAAGTCCGGAAGTGGAAAATGGAGGTCCTCATAGAATGTGGGGTTCTGCTATTGTGAGGATCTGCTATAGTGTCGGGACAAGGCTAGAACCTGCCATCCCCTCCGGGGGGACCTCCTTAGTGGCTGGGCACAGTGAGAGCCAGTAGCAGCTCTGTCCCATATCTGTCTCTGGATCAGCATACCTGGGCCTGATTAAAAAAAGAATGCAGTAGGGTGGATCTCGATGATCCAGGCTGTGATAGGCTTGTCTGTTGGGTGGAGTTCTGATGAGGGGGAAGTCTGGATGCTGAAAATGGAGGTCCTCATGAGTGGAGGGTCGTCTGGCTTCTTGTGAGGCTCTGTTGGGGGAGGCGGGCCAGGGCTAGAACCTGCCATCCCTCCCGGGCAACTAATGAGCGACTAGGCACAGTGAGAGCCAGTAGCAGCTCTGGCCCATGTCTGTCTCTGGTCAGTATACTTGGGCCGGATTAAAAAAACACTTCAGCAGGGTGGATCTCGATCAGCCAGGCTGTGATAGGCTGGTTTGCTGGGTGGAGTACTAACGTGGGGGAAGTCCGGATATGGAAAATGGACTTTCTCATGGAGTGGACTGGAGTGGACGGTCGTCGGCTTGTTGTGAGTCTCTCCTGGGGTGGCAGGCCAGGGCTAGAACCTGCCATCACTTCCGGGCACCTCATGAGCGGCTGGGCACAGTGAGAGCCAGTAGCAGCTCTGCCCCATGTCTGTCTCTGGATCAGCATACCTGGGCTTGATTAAAAAAGACTGCAGCAGGGTAGATCTCGATGAGCCAGGCTGTGATAGGCTGGTCTGCTGGGTGTAGTTCTGACGAGCAGGAAGTCCGGATGTGGAAAATGGAAGTCCTCATGGAGTGGGGGTCGTCTGGCTTGTTGTGAGGCTCTGCTGGGGTGGCAGGTCAGGGCTAGAACCTGCCAATCTCCTGGGCACCTCATGAGTGGCTGGGCACAGTGAGAGCTAGTAGCAGCTCTGCCCCATGTCTGTCTCTGGATCAGCATACCTGGGTTGGATTAAAAAAAGACTGCAGCAGGGTGGATCTCGATGAGCCAGGCTGTGATAGGAGGTCTGCTGGGTGGAGTTCTGACGAGGGAGAAGTCCATATGTGGAAAATGGAGGTCCTCCTGGATTGGGGGATCACCTGGCTTGTTGTGAGGTTCTGCTGGGTTGGCGGGCCAGGGCTAGAACCTGCCATCCCTCCAGCGCACCTCATGGGCGGCTGGGCACAGTAAGAGCCAGTAGTAGCTCTGCCCCGTGTCTGTATATGCATTAGCATACCTGGGCCAGATTAAAAAAGACTGTAGCAGGGTGGATCTCTATGAGCCAGGCTGTGATAGGCTGGTTTGCTGGGTGGAGTTCTGAGGAGGGGAAGTCCGGATGTGGAAAATGGAGGTCCTCATGGAGTGGGGGTTGGTCTGGCTTGTTGTGAGGCTCTGCTGGGGTGGCGGGCTCTCGGGGAACAGCCGCTGTGGTCAACAACAGTGTCAGGACTAAAGTTCTCTTCTGTCTGTGAGGATGCTGGGGGAACAGATGAAAACCCACGAGTCCTGCGCAATTCCAAAAAAATGGCTTTTAATAGTACAAAAGCTCTTCCAATATAATGAACAGCACTCCAATATAATGAACAAACTTTAGCTCTAGTCCGAAGTTAGACCATACATAAGAGCCTAAGTCTCCCACCAAAGAAAGAGTATCTTGCCCGAGCTGTGTCCTACCCTGAAGAAGGAGCAAAAGGCCAAGGAGCAAAAAGCCAAAAGCCAAAAGCCACAGGAACCAAAAACCAAAAGCTGAAAGGCCCAAAAGGTGAAGGTGATGGGGCCTCAAATCAGCCCCCTTATATACACCAAAGTAATCCAACCAGGAGCGGCATGTCAACAAAGAACCCTAAACAGAGTGTAGTGCCACACCCTTTGCAGGTATAAACAAAGGTTATGCAAAGGTCTAATGCTTTCTACCAAGATTATCAATTATGTAAAACACTGGACAGAGGTGGCTGGTATAAAGTAATACATCTTAACTTCATGAGCTTCAACTAATCTAGATGATACCCACAAGGTCCTTCTTATTATTACCTGCACCAGAGTGATTCTGAGTATCTTGTTCTTGTGTACTGAAAGGGTCACGCTTGCCTGCTTAGAGCCAACTAGCATGATCCTTCCTATAGTCTTCCCATAGTCTCAACGTAGCCAGGGTGGTAGTCTCCTCTTAATTCTAACTTCCCATGCTGGGTGCAGTGGGTATAAAGAGGAGCTTTGCCCAATCTAGAAAACATAGAAGTCTTAGTAGATGTATAAGTCAGAAGTTATCCAATCAAGTTGACTTTGTAACTGCCACACCCTCTAGCAGTGTTTACATAGAAGAGAAGTCTCATTAGAATGAACCTTAACTTAAGTAGATTAAGCTGGAAGTGGACAAAAAAAAAAAAAAAATCCCAGAATAGCTAAACCTGTCCTCCAACAGCGGGTCAGGGCTAGAACCTTCCATCCCTCCCAGTCACCTCATGAGCGGCTGGGCACAGTGAAAGTCAGTAGCAGCTCTGCCCCATGTCTGTCTCTGGATCAGCATACCTGGGCTGGTTTAAAAAAAGACTGCAGCAGGGTGGATCTCGATGAGCCAGGCTGTGATAGGCTGGTCTGCTTGGTGGAGTTCTGATGAGGGGGAAGTCCGGATGTGGAAAACGGAGGTCCTCATGGAGTGGGGGTGTCATCTGGCTTGTTGTGATTCTCTGCTGGGGTGGTGGGCCATGGCTAGAACCTGCCATCCCTCCCGGGCACCTCATGAGTGACTGGGCACAGTGAGAGCCAGTAGCAGCTCTGTCCCATGTCTCTCTCTGGATCAGCATACCTGGGCCAGATTAAAAAAAGACTGCAGCAGGGTGGATCTCGATGAGCCAGGCTGTGATAGGCTGGTCTGCTGGGTGGAGTTCTGTCGAGGAGGAAGTCCGGATGTGGAAAAATGGAAGTCCTTATGGAGTGGGGGGGTCGTCTGGCTTGTTGTAAGGCTCTGCTTTGGTGTCGGGCCAGGGCTAGAAACTGCCATTCCTCCCGGGCATCTCATGAGCGGCTGGGCACAGTGAGAGCCAGTAGCAGCTCTGCCCCATGTCTGTCTCTGGATCAGCATACCTGGGCCAGATTGAAAAGACTGCAGCAGGGTGGAGCTCGATGAGTCGGGCTTTGATATGCTTTTCCCCTGTATCTTAAAAGTCCCGGTAACTTATGTTTTCCTTTTTTTCTTTTAAAGAGGTTGTAGTGAGTGCTTTTAACAAGGTATTCAATGGGTTGAGAATGGAAAATTTCCTCAGAGTGACTTTTGAAATATATCTAGAACATAGAAAATGAATCCCTTTGTGTAATATGATGCATAAAAACACGCTTTAAGACTAGAAATATAAAAAAAATGGTGTGTATATTTTTCATGGAAGTATCTTTATGGTACTAGATGGTAAATTTTATTTTAAATAAAGACATTCTGTATTTCAGCACATGGTTTATACAAGAATACATTGAGTCACTGTGTGGAGAAATGAAGAATTAAGTGGGTGTCAGAATACAAATGATAAACTGGGGCCCAAATGCTAATCTTTTTTATCATTGATCTCACATCTTTATTGTGTTTAATTTTTTTTATTATACCACCATGAGACATACAATTACAAAGGTGTTCATAACTGGTTCTTGGTGATACAGTATTCCAGCACCCATCCCTCCACCAGTGCCCTATTTCCACCACCAATGTAACCCACCCCCTCCCACCCACCCCCCAGGCTGCCTCAATAGCAGGTATCCCCCGTTTCCTCTCTTTCTCTCTCTCTGTCTCTACATCTCTCTCCCTCTTCTTTTACAAATTGTGACTAGCCCTGCAGATATTTAGAGTTTATCACTAAAGTCTCTTTGTGTATCTTCAATGGTGAATTTTAATGTGCCATTACCATTTCCCACACTTAGTAAAACACTGCTATCTATTGATATCCTATTAATGCATGCAGTCATTCTGTATCTGTCCTTTTCCTTCTGACTAAGTTCACTCAGCATGATAGTCTCCATGTCCATCCATTTGCCGATAAATTTCATAATTCCATCTTTTCTGATGGCTGCATAGTATTCCATCGTGTAAATGAACCACAGATTCTTTAGCCAGTCCTCTGTTCTCGGGCATTTAGGTTGTTTCCAGACTCTAGCTATTGTGAATAACGCAGAGATGAATAAAGAAGTACAGATAGTGTTTCTACTATGTGTTTTTTGGTCTCTCAGGTATATTTCCAGCAGTGCTATTGCTGGATCAAATGGGAGCTCAATATCTAGTTTTTGGAGGAATACCCATATCATTTTCCAAAAGGGCTGGACCTGTCGGCACTCCCACCAACAGTGGATGAGAGTCCCTTTCTCCCCACATCCACGCCAACACCAGTTGTTCTTGCTGTTTTGGATGAGTGCCAGTCTCTATGGTGTGAGATGGTACCTCATTGTTGTTTTGATTTGCATCTCCCTGATGATTAAAGATGAAGATAACTTTTTCATAGGTCTTTTGGCCATTCGAATTTCTTCTTTTTGGGAAGCTTCTGTTCATTTCTTCTCCTATTTTTTGATGGGGTTGCCTGTATTTTTCTTGTGAAGGGCTGCCAGTGCCTGATATATCCAGGATATTAATCCCTTGTCAGATGGGTATTGGGTGAATATTCTTTCCCACTCTGAGGATTGTCTTTGTATCTTGGTCACCATTTTTTTGAGGTGCAGAAGCTTTTGAATTTTATATAATCCCATTTGTTTACCTTCGTTTCCATTTGCTTGGTCAGTGGTGTGTCGTCTTTAAAGTTACTTTTAGTTTCGATGTTGTAGAGCCGCTTTCTCCTATGTTTTCTTCAATGTATCTTCTAGATTCATGTCTGATGTTGAGATCTGTAATCCATTTTGATCTGACTTTTGTGCATGGCGTTAGAAGGAGGTCTAAGTTCATTTTTCTACATGTAGCTGCCCAGTTTTCCCAGCACCGTTTGTTGAAGAGGCTTTCTTTGCTCCACTTAATATTTTTGCTCCTTTATCGAAGATTAAGTGGTTGTATATTTGAGAGTGTGTTTCAGGATATTCAGTTCTACTCCGTAGGTCTATGAACCTGTTTCTATACCAATACTAAAATGTCTTAATTACAACTGCTCTGTAGTAGTCCTTAAGGTTGGGGAAAGTGATATCTCCCATCTTCTTTTTACCAATGACTGCTTTAGCTATTTGTGGGGGTTTGTTATTCCATACAAATATCAGGAGTGTATGTGCAATTTCTTTGAAGAACATCATGAGTATCTTTATAGGGACCACATTGAATAATTGTATAAAGCTCTAGGGAGTATTACCATTTTGATGATGTTAATCCTTCCAATCCATAAGCAGGGAATGTGTCTCCATTGCCTCAGGCCCTCCTTTATTTCCTGAAGTAACGTTTTGTGGTCTCTGGTTCAGCATACCTGGGCCAGATTGAAAAAAAAAACTACTGCAGGGTGGGGGTCGATCCAGACTGTGATAGTCTGGTCTGCTGTGTGGAGTTGTGTTGCGAGGGAAGTCCGGAAATGGATAATGGCGGGCCCCATGGAGTAGAGGGGGTCATCTGGCTTGTTGTGAGGCTCAGGTGGGCTGAACCAGAGTTCTCAGACATGGGACAGAGCTGCTACTTGCTCTCCCTGTATCCAGCCTCTCATGAGGCACCCGGGAGGCATGTCCGGTTCTAGCCCTGGCCTGCCACCCCAGCAGATCCTCACAATAACCCAGACGACCCCCCACTTCATGGGGCCTGCCATTCTCCACATCTAGACTTCCCTCTCGTCACAACTCCACCCAGTAGTCCAGACTATCACAGCCCAGATCATCGACACCCACTCTGCAGCAGTTTTTTTTTTTCAATCTAGCCCAGGTATGCTGATCCGGATACTCTCAGACATGGGGCAGAGCTGCTATGTGCTCTCCCATTGCCCAGCCAGTCATGAGTCACGAGGGATGCATGGCGGGTTCTACCCTGGCCTGCCACCCCAGCAGAGCCTCACAACAAGCCAAACGACCCCCTACTCCATGGGGCCTGCCATTTTCCACATCCGGACTTCCCTCTTGTCACAACTCCACTAGCAGACCAGACTAACACAGCCCAGTTCACGCGGCCACTAGCGGCCACATGGTTCATCAATAAATGCTTTATTTAGAGGTGACTACAACACTATGCCCCCCCGCATGGCAAGCCTGGCAAGGTGCTCGTGTTGTATGTGATATGCCAAATACCAGAAACATTTGTATTAGGTTATTCACATGACCGAATATAATGGTTTGAGGCTCTTTATGTTCCTGGAGCAAGCGGATGCCTTTGGGTTCTACTAGCATGAGACAGGACATATGGAGATATTACTGGTGCTCGCTCTAGCAAATAGATGATTAACAGGAAGATAGTGATAGTGAACATTTTGTGGTTTTCTTTGTTAGATCCTTTATATTCTTTGTCAAACTGATTCCTAGGTATTTGATTTTCTGTGGCACAATTGTGAATGGGATAGTTTCTTTAATTGCCCTTTCTTGTCTTTCGCTGTTCGCATGTATAAAGGCCATTGAATTTTGGGTATTGATTTTGTACCCTGCCACTCTACTATCACTGTCACTGTATCACCGTCTTCCCGTTCATCATCCATTTGCTCGAGCGGGCACCAGTAACATCTCCATAGGAATGTATTATTTCTAGTAGCCTCTTGGTAGAGAGTTTCGGGTTTTCCAGGTATGATATCATGTCATCTTCAAATAGTGACAACTTGAATTCTTCCCTTCCTATCTGGATGCCCTTAATGTCTTTTACTTCCCTGATTGCTATGTCAAGTATTTCCGGTACTACATTCAATAGAAGTGGTGAGAGTGGGCAGCCTTGTGTTGTCCCTGATCTTAGGAGGAAGGCTTTCATTTTTTTTCCCATTGAGAATGATGCTCGCTGTGGGCTTGTAGTAGATAGCCTGGATTATATTGAGGAAGGTTCCTTCAATCCCCATTTTACGGAGAGCTTTTATCATAAACGGGTGTTGAATCTTGTCAAATGCCTTCTCCGCATCTATTGATATTATCATCACTTGATCACTTGAATCCCGTTATTCATCGATTTGCTCGAGCAGGCGCCAGTAACATTTCCATTGGACCCTATCACGTGTCAATGTAGCCCAATGGCATCTGGTTGATTCAGGAATATGAAGAGCCTCAAACCGTTCCTTCAGGGTCTTTACAAGGAAGTCTGACCACCTTGTAGGTGGCGGCCACATGATCTTTTGATATCCCTTGGGATCTAGTCAGTAATGGCTCTATTCCAGTGGTTGTCTCCAAATCGCATTACATGTCCAGCCCATCTGATTTTTTGATGCCTTGGCAAACGAGACAGCATCCCTGATTCTGGAATAGCGATGGAGGTCAGAACTCTGTCTTGCCGCTGCTGGGAAAGAAAGGAAAGGAAAGGAAAGGAAATGGAAGGAAAGGGAAGGAAAGGGAAGGAAAGGGAAGGAAAGGGAAAGAAAGGGAAGGATAGGGAAGGAAAGGGAATGGGAAGGAAACGGAAGGGAAGGAAAGGGAAGGAAAGGGAAAGGAAGGGGAGGAAGGGGAAGGGAAGGAAAGAAAAGGAAAGGGAATGGGACCGGAAATGGAAGCGAAGGGAAGGAAAGGGAAGGGAAGGGAACGAAAGGGAAGGAAAGGGAATGAAAGGGAAGGAAGGAAGAAAGGGAGGAAGGAAGGAAGGAAGGAAGGAGGGAGGTAAGGGAGGGAAGGAAGGAAGGGAGGAAGGAAGGAAGGAGGGAGGGAAGGAGGGAAGGAAGGAAGGAGGGAAGGAAGGTGGGAAGGAAGGTGGGAAGGAAGGAAGGGAAGGAAGGAGGGGAAGGAAGGAGGGAAAGAAAGAAAGACACCTATGCAACAGGGAGTTCTGGAGAGCTGTACTCCATTTACTGTACACAGTTTAAGCCTTTTATACAATATTTGAGCAGAGGGGGTACAAGCACACATGACAGAAAATATGCAAGCTCCTGGGCCCTTGTAATAGATAACAATCTTAGCAACAAATGACAATCACAGATTTAGCATTTGCAAGGTAACATTTGCAAGGTAATGATCATTGATTTACATATTCCTGTTATCAGAGGTCAAAAATCAGGCACTTTCTGCTTCTCCTTATAATGGATAAGTACAGATGTTTTGTGTGTAACCATATTGGCAGGGCCAATTTCTGGGTCTTGCCCCTAGCGCCTTGTGGTGGGAAAGTGCTGGACCCTAAGGCTAGCAGCTCAGAACCCAAAACCATGGAACAAACTGTATCGTGCCCCCCCAAAATAAGTAACTGAATAAGGACCCTGTTTGGGTTAGGAAAAGCTAACTTGACTTGAGTACTTTAGTCTGGGAAATATAGCTAGACATCTCCAGGAAAAGCCACCCTTAGTTAGAGAGACCATTTTATGCTTAATCCAGGATGTAGATAAAAGTCTGTGATAGAAAATGACTAGAGATAATATTAAGAAGTAGATTTAGGGGCCAGAGTGATAGTCCAGTGGGTAGGGCATTTGCCTTGCACGCGCCTGGCCCATGGCAGCCCGGGTTCGATCCCCGGCATTCCATATGGTCCCTGGTGCACCACCAGGAGTAGTTGCTGAGTGCAGAGCCAGGAGTAACCCCTGAGTATCGCCTGGTGTGACCCTAAAAGCAAAAAAAAGTTTAATAGTTGTTTAAACAGATTACTGGTAAAGAAAATGAGAGAGCAGTATGTGCCTAGGTGGAATCCTGCACTTGTGTTCTTAATGGAGTCCCTTAATGGAGGGACTTTACATCTGTTCATTGTTTATTTCAGTGTTCAGTCACATCAATCTGTAATTGCTACCCCCAACCCTTCATGATGTCTCTGTAATTATCCAGGTTCACTTGTATTAAATGAACACTGATAATTACTGGCAGATCTGTGGTCCTGTTCCTTCTTCCATCAGTTGGGGTGGCGGGGATAGTCACAAATCAGCCACAAATGCACCAGAGAACCCCCAGAGCTCAGACAGCCTAGGAATAGTTATATATAATGATGATGATGATGATGATGATGATGATGATGATTATTTAAAGACATCTTTAATTAGTCTGGCTTGTTGACAACAAGCCAGACCACCCTCCCTACTCCATGGGGCCCGCCATTTTCCTCATCCAGACTTCCCTTCGTCACAACTCCACCCAGCAGACCAGACTATCACAGCCCGGTTCCCGTGGCCGCTAGCGGCTGCGCGGTTCATCTATAAATGCTTTATTTAGAGGTGATTACAACAGTATGCCACCCGCACAGCAAGCCTGGCAAGCTCCTCATGTAGTATTTCATATGCCAAATACCAGTAACATTTATATTAGTTCATTCCCTTGACCTAATATAATGGTTTGAGGCTCTCTATGTTCCTGGAGCAAGTGGATGCCTTTGGGTTCTACTAGCATGAGACAGGACATATAAGAAATTACTGGTGCCAGCTCTAGCAAATAGATGATTAACAGGAAGATAGTGATAGTGATTTTTTAAGTAGAAATTTTAATCCTGTCATTTTGAGCTTATTTTTTCTGAACCTAGATTTTAACCCAAATTATATGAATTTAATGAATATCCATCAAAAAGCTTTTAACTTGAAATTCATTTAGGTAAGTGTCTTGATCAATTTTTTTGTATGGAAAAATTCATGTTTTTCTAGTTTATTTTGCACAATAGGTTGTAATCCAAATCAGCTTTCTTGTTGCTGGTTTTGTTTGGGGGCCACACCTGGTGCTGCTCATGAGTCCTCCTGCTTATGTGCTCAGGATCAATCCTGCTGGGGCTCAGGGGACCACCTGAGCTGCTGGGGCTCAAACACAGGTGAGCTGTGTGTGCAAGTGCCTGCCTGCTACACTATCTTTCAAACCCTCAGAGTCAACTACTAGTGAATTGTACTCTGAAAATGTCTACCATTTAGTTCTCTTTCTCTCTCTCTTTCTCTCTCTCGTTCTCTCTCTCTTTTGCTCTCTCAAATGAGAGGATGAAATAGTGGTTATATTCTGATTATGTTAACGCTGTCTAACAAAAAATGGAATGTAAGTCACATGTATAATTATTAAAGTAGCACACATTAACAAAATTAAAAGATACAGGTAAAATTAAAGTCAATAATATATTCCATATAACCCAGTAGACCCAGCTATTATTTAACATGTAGTAATATAGTTAATCCTGCCAGCAAGGAGTTTGGGGCCAGTCACTGGACGGGCAGCTGCCAGGCAGGATTGGGGCATCAGGGTCTGGCAGCCCCGTCCCTGATCTGCTGCTCTCAGGGCTGACCCAGGCTCAATCCCAGGCAGCACATAGGGTCCCCGAGCTTCCAGGAGTGATCCCTGAGCACCATTTGGCATGGCCCCAACACCTGAAAAACAGAAATGGCAGAGTATCAAATGGGGGGTGGAACCCTGATGTTTCAGGAAGTGCTGCCTTGCTAGGAAGCCAGACTTTCCAGGCACAGCTGTTGGTGCCAAAGTGGATTTTCCTGTACTGTTGGGTTTCTGAGAAGTGTCTGCAAGCTTTGCTATAAAACTCGGAAGATTGAAAGTTAGTTTATTGGACACATAACGTAGATGGGTCTGGGTCCCTCCCCAAATGGCAAGGCCTCCATGAACGCCATCACTGGTCCTGTCCCTGACGCTGCCTGGTCTGAAAACAACTTCCCTGTCCCGTCCCACGCAGTCTACTCGCCTCTTGTGCACGATGGCTGGGCCCCTGTCCCTGCACTGCTCTCTCTGTCCCGTGGACTCTTGCCCCTTCTCCGACCAGGGCCACATGCGTGTGGTGAGATCCCTGAGCTCTGTACCTGATGCTGGGCCTCTCAGCTGTACCCCAGCAGTTCCTCCTGCCCTGTCCCGGCTTTCCTAGTCTCCGGCCACTGCCACATTGCATGGGTGACATACCTGTTCTCAGTTCCTTGTCCCAGCTTGGGCGGCAGAGCCCTCCCCTGCCTGGTTTCTGCCAGCATCCCTTGGAAAGGGATTTTGGAGCCCATGGGCCCAGGGTCTCCCCATCTGTCGCAGATGCATGATCCAAGAGTGGTTCCGAGGACGCTGGGATCCCAAACCCGTGCCCTGTGGGTCTCTGAATGCTGCCCATTAGGTGGCCAGCACACAAAGGCTGGAAAGCCTCACTCTGTGCTCTATCACCGGCCACCCCAGGGACCCTGAATGCTGGGTGTCCTGGGCGGTTAGCTCTGTCCCTCCTCTGTGACCTGATCTATGCCTGTCCCTGCCCAAAGACAGCTTCTGCCTCCCAGCCCACGTCAGTTGTCGCCTCGCGATACTCACTGCTGTCTGCCAAGAAAAACCAGCCCCGCCAGCAGGAACCGCGCTGCCCACACACTGTGAAGCCAAGAAGGTTGGCTCTGAGGGTGCACTTCCTGGCCAGGTGTCCGGGTGTTGCTTTCTTGAGCAGAATGGCTGCAAGGGCGTCCAGCTTAGGACCCTGGGCCTGAGGGAGAAATCAGCTGTCCTCAGCCTTCCCAGACTTTGCTGAAGTGCTGAATCCACCCCCTGTTTGGACTCAGGAATGAAAATCGGAAGTCCAGAGAGAAAAAGACAAGGTCCTTCTGTTTCTGGGCTCTGGGAATCCTGTAGTGACCACCATACTCCGGAAATCTGGTGCTTGACTTAGCTAAGATGATCCTTGCTCATGCTTTAATTTATATATATTTCAAGCCCAAGTATGCCTGATCCAGAGACTCAGATACACGGGGCAGAACTGCTACTGGCTCTCCCTGTGCTCAGATGATCATGAGGCGCCCGGGAGGGAAGGCGAGTTCTAGCCCTGGCCCGCCATCCCAGCAGAGCTTCACAAGAAGCCAGAGGAACCCCCACACCATGCGGGCTGCCATTTTCAACATCTGACTCCACAGCTTGTCATAGCCCCACCCAAGAGAAAAGCCAATCTCTCCTCGTTGTGGCTCATCAGTAAATACGTGAGATGAGAGTGAGAGTATATCACCCACACAGCAGAGCCTGGCAAGCTACCCGTGTCATATTTGATATGCCCAAAAACCAGTAACAGTTATAGACCACATTCCCATGACCTGAAGGAATGGTCTGAGGCTCTTTTGTGTTCCTGGAGTGACCAGATGCCCTTGGGTTACACTTGCTTGCTACAGGAGATGTTATGGAGATGTTACTGGTGCCCGCTCGAGCAGATTGATGAACAACGGGAAGACAAGTGATAGACAAGTGAATATAATTAATGCATTTCAGGGCCAGTTAGATACATCAGCCGGTAGAGCACATGTCTAGAGTGTTGCAGACCCTGAGTTTGGTCGGACCCTGGCCCTGCATCTCTTTGGCTCCTGCCAGCACGCCTGGAAGGGCTCCTCTTTAAACAAAAACCTTGGTGACTGAGAGATAATATAGAGAGTAGAGTTCTTCCCTTACACCTGGCTGACCCAGGTTCAATTTACCACCCCCATGTGGTCCCCCAAACTCAGCAAGAGTGGCTTCCCAGCACAGAGCCAGAAGTAGACACTGAGTACAGATGAGTGTGGCCCCAACCCCCAAACAAATCAATAAAATCAGACCCTTAATGTAGGAAAGAAAACAGCTAAGAGGATGGAATGTCAGGGACATTCCACTGCAGTTTCTCAGCCTTCTTCCCCTAGCAAGGAGACCTTGGAAGCTGCACTAGTTCTCCCTTAGTTCATGAATGGGACGGAAACTTGGAGCATCAGTGAGATTCATTTCCTTGATATTCTTTTCCTGAATTATACTTGTATTCATATTCAGAATCTTATAATCCGAGGGCCTCAAAATTGTGTTCCTGGTATCTGTGTTTACATTGTGAATCTAGAATGTCTTTTACAGACTCAGACTTTAATAATCATAGTCTTGTTCTTTTTCTTTCTTTTACTTTTTTTTTAATGTTCAAGATTAAATTTTACTGGAAAGACAGGAAAGAAAACATTCATCGTAGACTTTCCAAAGAACGAACATTGCTTTTATAATACGGTTATGGCAATCATCTCTAATTTGGTAAATTTACCTATGAAATGAATTACCTCTTGCAGTTTAGATTCTTGTAATGTAGAAAATCCACAAGCCATTTCAAAACAGTAAGTTGGACGTTTATGGTCTGGCTCAGAGTTTGGAGGCCTTTTATTATGTACAGACAGATTGAAACGACAAAGCAGGCAGGCCTAGTCTGAAAGTTCAGAGAAAACTTGTTGGAGGAAGCAACCTCAGGAACCAAGAAGGAAGGGCGACTAGGAGCTGTCAATAGTGTTGATGGATGAAAGCCTTCCAGGCAGGAGAGAAGGAATAAAAAATAAAAACAGCTAAAAAAATTCATTTACAGAAGTCTTGTGGGTGAGACTTTAGAGTTCAGAAAATAGCCATATTTTTTATGATCAATTGATTTTCCACAAGTGTGCCAGAAGAACAGGCTTATAACATATGGCTACAAACAGCTGGAGAGCCACATGCATGTCCAAGAAAAATT